>PVIR01002286.1:0-104658 GCA_004026965.1 Petromus typicus | reverse complement strand
CACTTTGTAGTTCAGGCTGGCCCTGAGCTCAGCCTCAAACTCACATCACAATCCTCCTGCCTCTGCCTCCCAAGTGCTGGGATTACAGGTGTGAGCCACCATCCCCGGCACTGTGGTATGTGGTACTGGTTGCTGCTGGGTGTGGGTCTCCATACCCAGTATTGTTATGTGGTTACCGGGGAATCAAACCTGGGCCCTTGCGCTTGCAAGACAGGTGCCGGAACCACTGAGCTAACTCCCCGGCCCGGCCCTACCATTCTTAACCAGGGAGGAGACTCATTCCTTATTATGAGTGTAATGTAAAGGCAGCAGAGGATACTTGAGACTACAAGTGGAACACTGAACTTGGGGTCTGTGGTCTTCGTAGACATGGCAGTGGACATGATAGCATTGTAGAGCAATCCTCAGCTCTGCAAAAGCTCTTAGCTCTGGATAAGTCTAAAGGTCGAGTAGCATAGGTGAAGTGTGTGTGGATACATATCAATGGATTAGGAAGGAATCTAAACTTTATAAAGATTGATGAGTTTCCATAGATGGGGCTTGACAGAATGGGTCTCTTCCTTTTTCTTTTACTTAATGAAAAATGACAAAAACATGTTGGAGATACCTGCAAGCTTCCTGGGCAATGTGAAAGTGCTCACTACCAGAAAACTACTCTATTTCAGATGAGGTTGTCTACATCAGTCACTGTCTATCCACCTATCCTCTCCTCTGTGTTCCAGAATACTGTAACCAGAACCATCAAGATAGTTCTGTGGACTGAAGAGGTGATCACTTGGCCAAAGAAAAGACATTTTAAAGGTGCAAAATTAATCAGAAACCTCTGCAGGGTCCAAAGGAACCTCAGGAAAGGTAGAGATGAGTCAGAGTTTCAAGGGAGAAGAGATTTCTCTGCAATATCTAAGGTGGTAGCTATGTGGGTCTATTAAGAACTAAAATTCCATCTTAGTAAGAACTCAAATCTGAGGAAATAGACTGATTTACATATGCTTCTGGACTCTGTATTTGATAGCTACAATATGATTATTTGGCTCTGGATCTGCTTTTTCTACCAGAAACCAATAACATTAGGGCTTGAGGGGTGTGTGTGTGTGTGTCTCTGTGTGTGTGTGTGTGTGTGTGTGCGTGTGTGTGTGTGTGTGTGTTCCCTTAGGTAGAAGGCATGTGGCCTGAAAGACTCAGTACAATTTAAAAATCATTAATTGAATATAATTCTTCTAACTCTCCTTTCCATCCTTTTACAGGTGGGGAAAGGGGAAAAGGAAGGCTATGATGACCACTATGCGGTGGTTATACATATATAATGGAGAATTAATCCTCATAGACCTGTAGGAAGTAGGTCTCATCTCCATCTCTGAGTAAATGAACTGAGACTTATCTGGGAAATGAGACTTAATTGGCCAGGTCAAGAGTGATTGTGAAGAGCTTGGATCCAAATTTAGCTCTGTCTTACTCTAAAGCCCTGTTTGGGTTCTGTTTGTATTATCATACCATCTCCTGTGATGTTTGCCTATCTGTCTGTCGGTTTGTCTATCTGTCTGGCTGTCTGGCTGTCTATCATATGCTGAGGAAAATTAATTCTGGGGTCCTGCTTAAGTAGGATGGCATTGCTGATGTGGCTGGAGCCAGGTGAGGGAAGCAGCTGTAAACTGATAGTTCCAGGTATGTCGCGGGGGTGGCTAGCCAGATGATGAGATAACCTTTAGTGAAAATCAAAATTGAAATGGCTGTGAATAATAAAGCTGCCAGTGTGCCATTTCGCTTATTTGAACAACTGCCCTTTCATAATCTCCCACAGCCAATAGTGGTAAACAAAACCTTTGAAAATGTTAGTGGCTTAGAAGTCATTCTCTGTCACAAGAAAACAAAAAATCTGAGTGTAGCCATTTTTGCCTCTATTCTCCGAGGAAATCTGTGTTTCATTTGCCTGTGGATTTTGTGTTAAAATGTTTTTGTCTACGAACATAGTTTTGGAGCTGCTTCTTTTGTTGTGGCCACTTTTACAGTTGAAAATATTAACATTTTTGGACCTACGGGTCTCTGAGCCCACTATATTTTCCAAAACAGTCCAGACACTTCTGGGAGAGGTTTGAAGATGTTTCTCTCATTTCTGAGTTCATGCTTCATGTGCTTTGTTTGATGGCAGAGGCAGATGATATTAGAGTGTTAGAAATTTTAGGTAATTTTCTGTTCATATGGAGTGTGAGGCCTGGCATGGCGGCGCATGCCTGAACTTCCCGCTGCTCAGGAGGTGAGGCAGCGATGCACAAGTTCCAGTGAAATGAAGAATATGAACATCCAAGGGCGCTGCAGGTCTCGTACGTTTGAGGAAGAAAATTAATCTTGGTTTCTTGCCTTTTATGTGTTCTTTAATCTATTAGTCTGGATTTCAATCTGTACATATGACAATTAATTTAATAAGACCTTATTAGAAATGAGTCTGATGCGGGAAATATAAAAAAGGTGCAAGGAGAAAAGGGAATTGAAATGTGTTATGTATACTTATCAATTCTCTACAGGGAATGCAATCATCACATACTGCAAAATGCACTAATAAAAATTAAAAATAAATTAAGTGCTGTTTCTGACGAATCAGTCAGTGATGGTTAAATCGCACTGTATTGGCTCGCGTGTTTCTCTTTGTGGCTGTAATGTATACTTCCGGCCTCTCGCTCTCAGGAAGGTTTCTCTCCGTGGGACCGTCTGGGGCAGCTCCCGCGCCCGGGTCTGTGACCTGTCTGTGGCAGCGGGCAGGTCACTGAGGTCCTGGTGAGAGCAGCGGGACAGGCAGAGTCCTTCCTCCCAGGGCAGCTTCCTCAAGGCTAACAAGTCATAGAGTTCTTAGCTTATGGCTCCGTTCCTTGGGGTCCCCAGGCCCTTGGCTGTGGCTGGAGGCGTTTTAACTTGTACAGTCTCTCTGCTCTGTCCCATTACTGTGGCGAAATATTTTCCTGTAGGGAGAGTAATTACTTAAACAAACGCAGAACACTTCTGTAGCTGTCTCCTCATGTTACTTGCCTGGAGTGAAACTAGTTCTATTCAGAATATCAATAAGCAAAAAAATGAAGACTTTATACTCTCTCATGGCATATATTTATAAATTTTCATATATTTCAAATGCTCCTTTTCTAGAAACATTTAAATGATATTTGAAGGCTCAAGCCCGCTATGGTGGTACACACCTGTAGTTCCAGCACTCTGAGAGGCTGAGGCAGGAGAGTGGAATGATTGAACCTAGGCTGCGCCTCTTAGTAACTTAGTGAGGCCCTATCTCAAAATAAAAAATAAAAGGGCTGGGGAGTTAGCTCAGTGGTTCCAGCCCCTGTTTTGCAAGCACAAGGACTCGGGTTCAATCCCTGGTAATCACATACCATACTGGGCGTGGAGGCTCACGCCCAGCCGCAATCAGTACTACATACCACAGTGCCGGGCATGGTGGCTCATGCCTATAATCCCAGCACTCGGGAGGCAGAGGCAGGAGGACTGCTGTGATGTGAGTTTGAGGCTGAGCTCGGGGCCAGCCTGAACCACAAAGCGAGACCCTGTCTCAAACAACCTAAAAAAAAAAAATAAAAATAAAATAAATAAATAAATAAATAAAAATAAAAATAGGTCCTGGGGATGTAACTCAGTGGGAAGTCCCTGGGCTCAATTCCCAGTCCCACGATAAATAAATATGAATAATAAATAAATAAATATCCAAGAGTTCCAGTGTTATATTTCTTGAAAGTACAGGAAATTTTACTTCTTGATTTCTAGATTTTTAAAAGCAAATAATAAACACAGCATTCCAAGATGAAGATGGTTATTGCTTCTCACGGAGTGGTTCATTCTTTCTTTCCTTAGATTATATTGGGTCTTTTACACCATTCTCAGGAAGAAATACAGATGTGATTTTTAAAATTAAACTGTCCCTTCTATAGAAGTGTCAAAACTATAGATTTTGTGCCCACCTCATGATTTTGCTCTATAAATCTCTTGTGAAGTAAGATTCCCAGCAAGCCACTCGGGTCTCCTGTCTCAGGAGCTAAAAATGTCTTCCTCTCAATAAGTATTCCCTGCTCTTAACCTCTGTTGTCCCTTGGAATTCATTCCTTAATTTGGGGGAACATGAACTCGATGCATCCACCATGTAGCAGAGTGAGAGTCACTTTATTTTCCATATGTCAATAGCAACTATATGAAAATAGAAAAACAGTTGAACAGAGCAATATAGTTGCCTTCTAGGATGTTAGAGCCTGGTTTCTGGAGCCATCTGGAGAAATAGAATGGTTATCCCTTTTGAATAAACTAAAGAATAGAAATTTCTGACAAATTTGATCCTGAGGATATTTGCTGTGCCGTGTTGCTATAGTGCATATCTGGATGTCCCTCCTCAGCTTCTCGCCCCAAATGTGGATGGTGTTTGGATTAAGAGGGCTCTGTATCTGGCTTGGTGTTGGGAAATGGGACCTGGTTAAAAATTGTGGTCACTTGTGATACTCGCTGGAAGGTCATAGCTCTCTCCACGGCTCCTCACTTTCCTCTCTATTTCCTCTCCTCTTCCTCCACTATGCGCCTCTGTCATGCTGTTCTTCCCTGGAGCTTGCAGACTATGGACTAAAAAGATGAATCAAAATAACCCTTTCTTCGCATGGTAAGTGTTAGCTGTTGTGTTCTGGCAACACAGAAAGTGACTAAGACAGAGTTTGGTGCCAGAAGTGGGGACATGTTGTGATTATACCTGACCATGTGGTCTAGAAGCCTTTACAACTGGTTCCTTTAAGGAGTTTGGGGAGCTTTGGAATGGTCAGCTAGAGTTGCCCCTAGGATGCTGTAAGTTGAATTTAATGAATGATTCTGGCCGGAACTCAGATGACTAAAATGTGTCTAGACATGCAGACAATAAGGCCAGGATCAGGAGATTTCAGTTGAGAATAAGAAATTCATTGGCAATTAGACTCTGGGTCATATTTGTTACACTCTGGCAGAAAATTTGTCTACATTTTGCTCATATCCTGAGATCATTCAAGAAACTGAGATTAAAGACAGTGAATTAATCTTGTGGAGGAAATTTCAAACCAAATATCTAAGCTGTAGCACAGCTATTGTTAAGGGCTTTTTTGCCAAGGTTTATACTCATAATTAGGAGGGAAAATTCCATTTAAAAAGTATTCAGTTTCCTCAGGAGGAAAAGGCTTGCAAAATTTTTAGCTGAGGAGAATTTTGTTGCTGAAAAGATCAGATTTAAAAGAAAGCCAAATACTTTGAGTTAAGACAGTACAAAGGATGCGTTGAGGGGCTCCTGTGAAACAGGGAGATGCTGCCCTTTGAGGAACTGGTATCCCGGGGTTGATTCACAGTGCTCAGTCCTCCAGATGCTCGGGGGCTCCCATGAGGCCTCTAGTCAAGCTGGCAGCAGACCCAGGCATCATCCACGTTGTGCTGGTTTCACAGACAAACAGAATGAGAGACCTGGGGGTGCAGAAAGGCTTCTGCCCAGATTTTAGGAGTCCTGGGAAGATAGACAGTGTGTCCCCAAGAGGACAGTGTATGAAACTATGACTGTGAAATCGAAAGTGCAGTGGAGACCCCAGAAAGTTGGAAAGCCAGGAACATGGAACGTCTGAGGAAAGCAGCAGGTAGTGCTGCCCCGACACAGAAGCCATGAGGACTGTAACCAAGCAATTTCAGAGGGGTGGGCACATCCAAACCATTCAGAGCTCACATCTTTGTCTCTGGAGCTGGAGGGAGCTGCAAGAGCTAATATTCACCCTGCTGGGTTTTAGTAAGGCCCTGATTACTTTGGTTTCCAGCCCACTATTTCTCCCTTTTGTAATGAAAATGTTTATTATGCCATTGTATGTCAACACATTTAACATTTAAAAAAGAATTTTACAAGGGTTCATCACTAGGAGTTTACCTTAACTCTCAGAAGAGACTTTGGACTTGGACTTTTCAGCAATTCTGGAACTGTTGAGACTTTGGCAAGTCTTAGTTAGTCTTAGAGACTAACTGCATTTTACAGAAAGAGATGCACATGAGGGCTTTGGAGCAAAGAGAATGTTATGGTTTATATCTAGCTGTCCCTCCAAAGCCATATGTGCTCAGTGGCAGGTGTTGTGGATAGTGACTAGACTAGGAGGATGCTATTCCTGGGTTGATGTTGGGTGGCAGGGCCTGGTCAGAAGAGGATGATCACTGGGAGCAACGTGGAAAAACACATCTCTTTCTCACTTCCTCCTTTTGCTTTCTGCTTCCTGCCCACCATGGCATGAGCAGTTCTTCCTTTGCTATGCTGCTATGTCATACTGCCCTGCTTCAAACCCAGTTGACCATGGACTAAAAACATGAGTCAAAATAAACCTTTCCCCCTTTAAATTGTGGGTGTCACACACATATGTATCCTAGAGATGTGTCCCAGAGATGAGGAAAATAGTAATGAGGACATGTATATTAGGAAGAAGAAGCTACCACATACCATATTACACCTACTTGGAAAACACTAATTTTTACATGTGAATAATGAAAGCACATGTAAATGCATATAAACTTTAATATGTTTTACAAAGTTACATCATTTGTGAGGGTTTTCTTTGTTTTTAAATCTTACTAGATAATGAATCAGTGTGAGGCACTGTCACATACTAAGCACATGTTCTATCACATGTTAACATGCAGACTAATTTCTTAAGTTTTATATAAACTTTTAATATGGGGAAATTAAGTCTTGTCAGATAAAAGCAAGAGCTTTGCCTTGAAGTGGCAGATTGCCAGGATCCCATAAGGTAAGGACAGTGGAGACCAAATGTCAGCTATAAACATTTGCCATCCTGGCAGGGTACTGGAATGCAGGCCACCTAACAAATAAGCAAGAAGGACATGTGGGGACTCTGCAGTGCCAACTATGTCACCTGTGGTCCAGTTGCCCAACTGACACATGCCTGTGAACAAAACTGGGGCAGGAACAGAGGAAATAAAAATAGCTCATTTGTGGGCAGGGGATTTAGCTCAGTGGTTCCGGCGCCTGTCTTGCAAGTGCAAGGACCTGGGTTCGATCCCCCAGTAACCACATACAATACTGGGCGTGGAGACTCACACCCAGATGCAACCAGTACCACATACCACAGTGCCGGGTGTGGTGGCTCACGCCTGTAATCCCAGCACTTGGGAGGCAGAGGCAGGAGGATTGCTGTGATGTGAGCTTGAGGCTGAGCTCAGGGCCAGCCTGAACTACAAAGTGAGATCCTGTCTCAGAAAAAAAAAAAAAAAAATGTTTGTTTGGTTTTTAAGAATATCAATATTTTTTTCTATCAGTTTGTTTTTGCATTGGTATCATTAAATAGTGTTCCAAACATATTTCAATAGGTTTTTAAACAGTGCTATGGTTTGTTTGATAAGAAAACATGAAATACATGTGTATATGAATGGTGTGGATCAGAAAGGGACTCTCAGAAACAGGGCTGTGCCCCTCCTGTAGCCAGGAGAGTCATGTTGTCATCTATCATGGCGTTAACTTTGGCCATCCTCCCTTACTGCAGAGCAGCGTCATGGAGTGTGACTCCACAATGAAAATGTGTCCTCTTCCACCATCTCCTTGCATCGCCATTTGCATTTACTCCCTTTGCCATCACCGCAGATTGTGCCATTGTCCCTTGTCAGATCCAAACAGCAGAGTTTATCCAGTACTTGTACCGAACTATGTGGTTTCAAGTTCCTTCTTTTATGCAGCTTCTTTGGCAATAGGGCTCAAGTTCAATTCTACTTCCTTAAATGGATCACCCTCCTTCTTTAAATACCTTGTCATAAACTGGACCATACCTATAACCCCAGCACTTGGAAGGCTGAGGCAAGAGGACTGATACACAGCCTCAAAGTCAGCATAGGCCACAAAGTGAGCTCAAGTTCAGCCTGTACAACAGAGCAAGACCCATCGCAAACAACAACAAAAATACCTTGGCATGAAATTGAAGAATTATAGTTTCTCTTAGGCTTTCTAGTAATAACACAAACTGAGAATGTTCACATAGCAAGAACATCATTGTTTTATAAAGCATTTGTTAGTACTAAAATTGATTAAATGCATGAAAATTACTCACTCAATAAATATTTGAGGAGACCTGCCACAGGTACTCAGTAGTGACCGAGCTGGGATGAGGATCCTAGACTCCTCACTCAATAGATTCCACCCTTTCCCAAAGGCACACTGTGGAGTCTTGACTCTGCACAAGGCTCCCTTGTAAGGCTGGAAAGGTAGGAAGGATTGTACTCTGCAAAGCTATAGTCAGCTTTGGCCCTTTTTTCTGAAAGGTAACCTTCTAACCTTCTCTGTGGTCTGTACTTCTCAGTGCAATCACCTGACAGCCTCCTACATGCACCCATATCTCTATTTATATTTTATTTCTGTACATTTAGCTGCAACCCAAAGGTGCTCTTTTTCAGAGGATGTTTTCAGCAGCTCTGCTATCTACTTTGAACTTGTTTCTCCTAAGCCAGCAGCTTGCCTCTTCCCTACTGTGAAATTGACTGCAAACAGCAGGAAGCTGACAGGTTTTTGTATAGTCACCCGACATAGCATAAAAAATGTTTGATGTATTTTCCCTCTTTTAACAGAAAGCATCTTCCAGTGCATCTTTATTATTGTTGTCATTATTCACCAAAAGCTTTCTTTATCCAAAATGTTCAGAACTAAGGACTTGGTTCACTGATTATTCTCAAGTCCATCTCTCCTGGGAAAGACTTATACCTAAATACAAGTTTTAAATGTGTTGTTGAAGAATAGAGTAGGTAAAAATGGATTCTTCTGATATTTCTTGCTCATTTGAGTTTATTCAACTCATAGAGCATATTTGTTAAAAAGATGTAGGAGAATCACTCTGCTTTAGTTCAGAGAGAAAGAAAAATACAGGATGGGACAGAGAACTTTAAAAATAGCTTCAATGACAGAATTAGACACAAACTCAACTTTCATATACATTGTTAAGGAAAAAAATTATAACATGGCATTTGTTGAACATGGTACAGTGACTTTCACACCATCATAACAGACATAGGGACCACCGCAATGAGCTTTTGGATGTCAGGAATTTCCTAGAGATTGTTTTACTTTGGAATATAGCAAAGAAAGGTAGAAATTTATAAACAAAAACAGGGATCAGGGTGGAAACGGGCAGTGGATGAAAAATTGTTAAAAGGAAATATCAGAAGTTCAGGGGTTACCTAACAGGACTGTTTGTGAGGACAAGCCAGAGTGATCCCCATTACTGCAGACATAATGGTATAAGGAATCCAATCAGATAGCAGGGTGGAGGATTCTAGTTGAGCTAACTAATCAGGATTGATGCTAAAAATGGACCAGGCGGAGATGAAAGTGGGAGCCCAAAAGTCAGGGCCAACTTGAGAAGAGAGTTCCGAGAGCCCGGTTAGAGGTTGTTCAAGGAGAGGTTCCCACAGGTCCCCTCCAGAGCTGTAAGTCCAAGTTTCTAAGGCACCACTGTGGTCTGAGCTGGAGTATGTCATTAAGGCCTCAAGTTCAAGCTACTGGTTTTCCCTGAAATATATTCTGTCTCTTGTGCACTCCATGGTAGGTACACAGCTTGTCCATCCCAGGGTGCCCCACAGTGCACCAACACTGAAATTCTCACTTTTCCTTGAGCATTTTTTGTGAGTACTGTGTCTCATGGCTAGAATATCTTTACAACACTGTCATGCTTGGAAAACCACTTACATGTCTCCCCTTCTAGCAGACCTTGTAATTTGTCCGCTAGCTTTTTTTTATTGTTCTGTCACTTTGTCACTCTGGCCACCCTCCACCACTATCACTGCCAAGTCTCTAATGTACATGAACATCAAAATCACCTGAGGAGCTTTTATTTTTAAAGATTTTTTATTGAAATCTTGATTTTCAGGCCTCTTGTCAGGAGATCCTAACACCATAAGCCTGGAGTAAATTGAGGAGCTTTGAATTTCTCAAAGATTCCAGGGAATGTCTGTGAGGGAAACTCCTAGAAGACAGAGGCTGTGTTCACTCAGTCTTTTAGCTGGCAGGTGGCAGGGAATGTGAATGCCAGGGAGACTCATCCGCTTTGCTCAGGAAGGACAATCAGTGTGCAGATGCCTGGAAGCCCAGTGGGTGCTGAGGGAGGGTGAGACATCCTGAACTCCCGCCAGAGTGAGCAGAGACTCAAAGAGAGACACTGAATTTAGATCAGACTCTCCGGAGTAGATAACAGAACAGAACCACTGCTCTAAAGAGCTGTGGTTAGTCTAAAAAGCAAAATGATTTGGATTTAATCTCTGGCAGATTCTCTGTTTCCACTCTGTAGATCTTCTCCATCTCCCTCTGCTCTCAAAGGCACAAACAGGTCAGTAGCCTTCTCATTGCTCCCCAAAGCCACAGATCAGGCATCTCCAAGACCCAAGGCATCAGAGGGCCCGAATAATGTGCCTGGATATGCATAGGCCTAAAGGCTCCCTCAGCAGGGGAGTTTCATCTGTCCAAAAGGCCAAATGAGATTGCTATAGCAGTCCTGGGAAGGAACTCCAACCAAAGCCAAGACCAGGTTTCAGAAGAACACCTGCAAGGTTGAGCTGGGGCTGTATGTGGATTTTTTTTTTCTTCTGCACAGAAAAGAGAAGCAGCATCCAGAACCCTTTGGGTATTCCTTGTAAGAGCCATTTGAATCTATCATTCAAACTTGAGAACATTTTCAATGTGGATGGAGTAATGTTTGATTTAATTGCCTGAGGCTTACTCAGGAAAGGGGAAATGGGGCAGAGAGGGGAGGAGAGCCTGCACCTCTCCTCACAAGCAATGACATCTGCTGCCAGTAGGAACATGCCCGGGGCATTGCCTTTCTATGCAATTACTGCTGGGCATAAAATAAAAACAGCTCTTTTCCTCCCCAGCCTGCCAGCCTGTTCTGCATATCTGGAAAGAAGCTCTGCGTAACTGGGCTGCCTGGCAGGCTGTCCTGCTGTAAACATCAGCTGTCACAGCTCAGTGTGAGGCGAAGGGAAGGCTCTGGAGCCCAGAGGAAGCCTCAGGATACTCAGCTGCAGCCTCCAGAGACACTCTGAATAAACCTGAGAGAATCAGGTAGGTATTGGACAGGGGAATATCTTGAAGGTGGTTCTCAAGGGTCTATCTGCGTTTCAATGTCTATTTTTACATTGAGAAGTTGCAGGCTTTTTCCACACACAAATCTTACCTCTTTGAAAAAAAAATTATAACAGAGATGGAGAAAAATAGAAGAATGCATCTAATATCATCAAAGCACTTAATCAACATGAAGTCATAGATGTCCCAGAGCTCCCCAGGGCCCTCAGCTGGTACTCCACCCACCACACCCACTCACGGAAGCCACGAGGAGGGCTCCTGTAGAGAGAAAGGCAGGTGGTTTCTCTCATTCTTTGTCAGAATGAAGACCCTATGGCACTTTTTTTTTTTTTTTTGAGACAGGGTCTTGCTTTGTGGTTCAGGCTGGCCCTGAGCTCTCCCTGAGCTCAGCCTCAAACTCACATCATAGCAATCCTTCTGCCTCTATCTCCCAAGTGCTGGGATTACAGGCATGAGCCACCATACCTGGCACTGTGGTATGTGGTACTGATTGCTGCTGGAATGAGTCTCCATGCCCAGTATTGTTATGTGGCTACTGGGGATCGAACCTGGGCCCTGACGCTTGCAAGACAGGTGCCAGAACCACTGAGCTATATCCCCAGCCCACCCTACAGCACTTTAAATTGAGCCACAAAGCTCACTAGAGCCCTGGTCTCTGAGAACAAGTGTCCACTGGTAGGTTATACGCAAGGGTTAATTTGGACTTCACTGAGTACTGAGTCTCATTGGAAATCATGACTAGTCCAATGTGAAAGAAATTAAGGGTAGCATAGTAAGTGACAGGGGAGAAATCCATCAGTAGTCTATATAGACATGTATGCTGACTGACGCTTGCTGACAGGCCCGCCGTCTCTGGGATTCTAGCCACATTTGCCAGTTAGTTATTTGGTACCATATCACCCTCCAGGCCTGCTATCAACTTGATTGAAGAGAAGTTTAGGACACGGCCAGGCTCAGGGACCTTGCTGGACAAGCATAATCATGACCTGATTTTGTTGCTTAGTCTGAGAACCCAGCATAAAAAAAAGAGAGAATTAGCATTTTAAAGGAAAGAAAGACATTCTGCTTATCAAATAGGCAGATAAATTTTGTGTCTAATGACTAAGGTGGCAAGTTATTTTATAAAGAACTCATACTTATTTAAATTTGTGGAGAATTAAGGTAATCATCATAGGACTAAAAGTGGAAATCTCTCTAGAGACACTACATATATTTTCTTTTTTATTCATTATATCTGTTTAATTCCACTGCATTTTTGAAAGTTTGTTAATTGTGATATGAACACTTAACATGATACCTAACCAATTAAATAATTTCTAAATGTGTAATACATTACTGTTGACTAGTGGTACAATGTTGCACAGCAAATCTTTGTAGCTCATTGGAACATTTATAGGGCATTCATCTCAAAGTTTGGGGCAGGGAAGGAGGAAGTAGCTATGCACTTTCCAGCCTGATGCCAAACTGCAAACCTGAGAAATGCACAGGAAGAGAACAGAACATGGAGAATAGAACTGAGAACAGAACTCCCAAAGCATCAGATTCAGAAAGGGTATCGAGCCAGCAGAAGACTGGAGCAGTCGGAGTTGGAGATTCCCTGAGCCTCTGAGGTGAGCAGGGCAACAGACAGTGGATGAAAAGCAGAACAGAATGCTCCCACCTCTTCCAAGGCTACTCCTGCCGTGTCACAGCAGGCCACTGTGACTTTTGAGTGAACTAACCCCCCTCGGATTCTTACTCAAAAGGCCTGTCTCCTGAACTTCAGTTTGTCTTTGTTGCCTGAAGCTGAGTAAGTCTAACTAAAGTACTGTGCTAGCAAATCAAAGAGACATTCAGATATTATTCCAAAACTAAATGTGAATTATTCTCAAGGACATGACAGAATATCATGATTTCTGTTGTTCTATTGAGAATTAAATCAAAAAACTATAAAATGAAAGACAAACTGCAAAGAAACATGGAGTAAACTCAGAAGGGAGGAATATATGCCTGAAAAGAACGCATGGTCGAGGAATGAGAGGTGCGCAACCTGGAGTGAGTATGTAGGAGACTTGGGAGATGATATCCTGAGACAGCCATGTCAGGTGGAAGGAGAAACAGAATCATTTCGAGAACCAGTGAGAAGAAATAAGAACACAGGTAGTTGATGCTTTCATTCAACATTTAGACAAGTTTTCCAAAAATTTCAACTTTTTAAGGAGGTGGGTTGGTCTACTTTTACTCTGGTGAGGTCTTTTCTTTGAATGGGGTCAAGCAGAAACAGAGCAATGCCTGGGCAGCGATGCTCTCAAGTGTTTTACAGAATGTTTCACAGGCCCTCCCACCCCTGGTCCTGCCTGCACACAGAGAATACATCTGGAGCCCGGATTGCCATGTCTGGAGCCTGTGTGTGTCTGAGCAGGGTACTTGGCAGCTCTGTGCAAATTAATCTAGAATTTGAGAAAACAATAACACATATATAATACAGATGTTGCAAAGAATAAATGAGATAATTCAGATAAAACCTTTAACAATGCCTAGCACCTAAGAAACACTTGATCTGTGGTGGTGATGGGTGCTGGTCCAAAGAACTGGCTCTCCAGCACCTGTTTTCAAATGCCGATGATCAAATTATATTAACTATGACAGAGAATGCAACAGTTCACGATCAAAGACAAATGTTAGAAGAGTTTCATATGTTATTAAATTTTAAGAAATTGGTAAGTGAATACTAAAAATAGCCCTAAGTTTTTGGTTTTCCTTTTCTTCTTCTTTAAAAAGCCTTCCCTTTAAGATTTATTAAAAGAGGGGCCAGGGATTTAACTCTGTGGTTCCAGTGCCTGTCTTGCAAGCGCAAGGGGCCAGGTTTGATCCCCAGTAACCACATACAATACTGGGCGTGGAGACTCACGCCCAGCACCAATCAGTACCACATACCACAGTGCCGGGCGTGGTGGCTCACGCCTATAATCCCAGCACTCGGGAGGCAGAGGATTGCTGTGATGTGAGTTGGAAGCTGAGCTCAGGGCCAGCCTGAACTACAAAGCGAGACCCTGTCTCAAGGAAAAAAAAAAAGAAAAAAGATTTATTAAAAGAACAAAGAAAGAAATTCTCTGCAGCTGTGTCTGAGTTTTAGCTCACTAATGATTTGTTGGAAGCCACCACCTTCCAGGCACTCACCAGGCAGGGCAAATACACACCTTACTCTCAAGGTGCTTACTTCAGGTAGGAAAACAAGTAAGTCATCAGAATTATAGCAGATAAAGATGCTAGGTGCCGGCAGAGACACAGAAAAGGAGGCAGGACGTCTGCTGTGGGCCTGAACTCTCCTGTTCCACTGGAGGAGGACGCACTAAACCCTTGTTACCATTAACCGGACTAGAATTACTGATAGCAAAGAATCCTTTTACTCTTCTAGGTTATTTTTTCCACTACAAACAAAAATAAGCCATTTTCAAAAGGAAGAGAAACTTCTACAATGTTCTGGTCACATAGCTACAATTTAATTATCTATCCCCTTTTTCTGCAGCCTCCTCAAAAATCAAATTTCTCACTTTTCTGATAGTGAATTTGGCTTCCTGGTAATAAGATCACATTGATAACTGAAACTAATACATGAACTAAAAATTCCATTTCAATCAAAGACATCCAATTTCCTCAGCAATTTCCTAGCCAGATCTTCTGATGCCTAAATTAAAAAGAAACCAGATCTTAAAAGAGGCATACACAGGTTCAGATTGTATTCCTTTTGGGCTTTCAGCTCCCACATATCAGAGTTTCTGATTGGGCAGCTTTTCTCCCCCCAGGTTAAGCTCAACTACTTTAATGGGAATCTTGGTGCCTTAATGTGACAGCAATTTATTCCACTTCTCATTTGCAGGTCTAGCCATTCCCTAGGAAGTTAGTTCCATGTGACAATGTAGACATGAAGATGCCTCCACTCAGCTTTATAGAATATGTGTAGGAGAACTAGAGAGTAAGAGTTGGGGGAAAATGTAACATTGCATAAAGAGACCATGTGCATCAATTTAAGCAAGTTGACCAATATGCCTACCTTGCAAATACAATGATGCACAAGCACATGCAGACAATACAGATTAATGTATCACCTACTTTGTGGAAGAAAAGTATTGCTAAATCAATACACATATTATTTAGGCTTTTTAGGACTAATATCAACCTCAAGCCAGTATGTGCAGGTAAACTGAAACTTACCTCAGTTTTTAAACTGTCAGTTTAAATCACCTCAATCAAGAGAATCTTATTGTAATAATAAAGAAGAATACAAGATAAATCATCTTAAAATTGGGCCGGGGATTTAGCTCAATGGTTCTGGCGCCTCTCTTGCAAGCTCAAGGACCCGGGTTCGATCCCCGGTAACCACATACCTATACTGGGTGTGGAGACTCACGTGCAGCAACAGCCAGTACCACATACCACAGTGCCGGGCTTGGTGGCTCATGCCTGTAAGCCCAGCACTCGGGAGGCAGAGGCAGGAAGATTGCTGTGATGAGTTTGAGGCTGAGCTCAGAGCCAGCGTGAACTACAAAGTGAGACCCTGTCTCAAAAAACCTAAAAAAAAAAAAAAAAATTATCTTAAAGTTGAAATTTAAGTGGAAGCAGGAATGTATCAAATATATTTAGCCTTGACAGATCAAGTAAGAGGACATTTTAGGCATCAAAATTTCTTGGACATTAGTTACAAGTTGCTAAAGTTGTGACCAATTTAACACTTGTAAATAGTAGTTACTACACTGCTAAGGGGAAAATACTCCTGCCTAGAAATTCTGCATTTTATCTGACTTGGAAGAAGACAGTACCAAAGTGGTGCCACATATATCAAACCCTAACAAAACAGAGACAGAAGCCATGAAGAAAGAGCTCTCGTCCACTCTGCCTGTCATAAGCACTTTTCAAGAGCTCTATTAAAAAACATAAATTTGTACTAAGGCCATCTCCACCTTGCAAATATTATTCCTGTGAGGACATCTGACCACTAACTGCTCTTTCCTACTAAGAAATCAAAACCATCTTTGTTCATTCTTATAATTAAAGATAATTATTTCAAACAACTAATATAACCTTGGTCATTTGGTCTTTAAAATCATGTGCCTTTCTTTTACATATCCATGACCCACCATGCTGTGCATATCCTGATTATAATTCCCATTTTTCCCAAATAAACCCTTTGCTTTACAGAGCTGATCTCTCCATCACTCATTTTTAATTGGCAAAGATATCTTATTATTCATCTATGAAGGAAGATGATCATTAACTAACAATCTTTATTTAGCCTTGACAGATCAAGTAAGAGGATATTTTAGGCATCAGAATTTCTTGGACATTAGTTACAAGTTGCTAAAATCAAAGGGTAGAATGTTAGAAAAGACTTACAGAAATCCTAGGACAATCTAACATGACCACTGAAGTTGTGCTTCTCTTCCTCAGGAGAAAAAAATGAAGTTAACAGATTGTAAAGCCCTGTTTGTAAGCTAATTCAAAGAAGATCTTACACTTCTTTTCCAGAAGATAAATGCACTCAGGGAGATTAGAATGTAACATCTGCCAAATATCTTGCTCAAAGTTCTTGATTAGAAGATTGTACTGACTTGCTTTTTATAGTTCCTTGAGAGAAGAGAATCTCATTTCTCACTGCTATGAAAGAACTAAGAGAGTACTCCTATTGATACAAACAGTGCAGCCAAAAATTTCTGCTCTGAAGCACATGTAAGAAAACATCAGGCTACTTCTCCAGAGTTCCTTCTCCCTGTAGGAACAGACATTTTCTTTGCACCAAAGTCTTCGGGACAATAAGCAAAATCTTACTATTGTCTCCTGTCATCACCAAGCTCTGCTACCATAAGTTTCAGGACTGGTAAGAACTTCAAAGCTTTTTCAGCATGTTGGAAGCAAATATATAGGTAAGGACACACTTCATGATTGTATTTAATTGTGAAAAAACAGGCAACAAACCACTTGTCCTCAAATGTCCATTTCATTAACAAAGTGCAGAATATTAATAACTTCTTACTTTGCCTTCAGAGACAGCCTTACATTTTGGGAAAGTTCTCTGACACTTCTAGCAGTGATAGATTAGTTGATTATCTGCTAAGTTTCCTTGCAACTCCAAAGCATTACATATGCATTGATATGGCTAACTTTATATACTTACAGAATCACTGAGAGAATAACTAAAGAAAATGTTCAGGAGATAGGAAAGCTTAGCCAGAGTGATGATGTACACTTGTAATTCCAGCACTCAGGAGAAGCAGAAGGGAGGATGGCTACAAATTCAAACCCAGCCTCGACTACACAGTGAGTTTAAGACCAACCTAAATTATATAGTGAGACTCTATCTCAAGGAAACACGATAAATAAAATAAAATAAATCCTTAAACATTTTGAGAAGCTAGAAAAGGAAATATAATGAGAACAAATTCAGCATCTCTATGAAGGGAAAGGTGATCTTTACAATATAGCAGGATGTGCAGTCATATATTAGACTGAAATATTTCATTAAGTAACTTGGACACCAGAAATTCTATGGTAAGGATTTAATAGCCTCCACTATTATTCCATTAATCCTTCTGTAAAAATATGTGCCGAACTCTCATAGCCAATTCAAACCTGAAAACAATTTGAAAAATATAAACAAGTGGTCATAAGTATATTTCAGGGTTCTAAGCAGGTATGAGGCTACTCAAACACAGGGGACATTTTTTTTTTTTTTTTTTGAGCTGTGAAGAGCTTATTAGCTTCCAGTCAGCCATACTCAGGATAGTCAACAATTCTTCAAAAAAGTAATGCAAGATGAAAAACTCAGTTTGAAACCAATATCACAGGGAAAAATTGTCTTTAACCCTGGAATTTTAAACGGAGAATAATGAAACCACTAGCTTTAAAGTAAATCAAAATTGAGAAGATAGAAAGGCAAAGAGGACTACTCTGCATTTAAAATAACTAAAGTATTTTCTTTAATAAGAGCCAGGCATGATATTTATGCAAACTGTTATAAATTGCCTGAAATATATGAAATTCTAAGAAGCAGAATAGTATATGTTGTGTGATAAATTATATAAGACTTCTGAAAATAAAGTAGCAGAGACAATACAAACTTGAGTCTGAAATTTAAAAAACTGGTATGTGTCAAGTAATATGGTTCTCTGAAGTCTATATAAAGAAGGAAATAAATGAGTTCACATCATTTTGAAATACATATACCCACACAGGAAACCCTAATAGGCTGATTGTATCAAATGGTACAGAAATGGTGTGTGTCCCCAAGCCAGACTCAGGAGGAACTCGGTGTTGATGATTTCTCGTTTCCCACTTCTAGAAAGGTGAGTTATCTAATTTACTGGCCCGCTGTCCAAAAATACAACAAGCCAGATGCCTGTGGGTTCGGGTGTGTCTAATTGAGCCATAGTGAGCACCAAATGACCTGGAAATGTCTCATCTAGCTTTTGTCGGAACAAACTATTGGGCTGTTATCATGTCCCTTTAGGGATGAGGCTGGGATGGAATACCCAGCACTGTGTAAAGTGTTGGGCAGAGGCTGGTGCTCACTTCAGCCCCTAGATTCTCAGGATGTGCTGCTCTGCTGGGCGGACCTGGTCCAAATGGTGGGGCAGAAAGGAGGATGCTAAAGTAAACACTGCAAACGCCCTGGAGAGAGGTGTCCATTTTGTGCCTTTTGCTGCTTGCAGGGCCCCTTTTGGAGTGGATTCACGCACCCTCTGCAAGGTGCCCTCTGATGTATTGCTTCAAAGTCCACATACTGCTCTGTGGGGTGAGCACTCACATAGCAGTTCTAGCATGTTTAGCATCAAGTAATTTGCATTTCATAAACAATTCACTAGGGCTCACAGAAAGAAACTTAAAAACCAGGTTTGATCAGGGATACCTCGGTGTTTGGTAGGAGAGTCTCCACCTGTGAAGCCATCAGTCAACTTACCTGAAAGAGACACTCCTAGGTGCTCAGGGAGTCTCTCTACACCACGTGGCCTGCGTGTACAGATCACCCGTGTTATGTTGCTGTCCTTTAGATTTCAGATGGAGGATGTTGAGCACTGTGATCTTTAAATTCAGGCTTTCTATCATTTGTGACACCTTTCCCACCATAGGTGACCTGAGCCCTCACTGCCCTTCTCTGTGCCCACTGGCACTGATTCTAATGAGTTTAATGTCTTCAGTATATAGTCATGGATATATGTGTCCTAGAAAAGAAATGTAAAAATATTGTCAATTTATATAAATAATATATAGCTATATATGTCATTCAATTTCTTGCTTTTGTATTCAAAATTAGGGCATAGTGCACACCTGTAGTTCTAGCTACTGAGGAAACTGAGGCAGAAAGAGTCCAAGTTTGAGAATAGCCTGGGTAATTCAGCGAGATCCTGTTTCAAGACAAAATTTAAAGAAGAGTTGTGAGCTGGGCATAGTAGTATGTGTCTTTAATCCCAGCATTTCCAAGACTGAGGTGAGAGTATTGCCACAGATTTGAGACAGGCTTGGGCTACATAGTGAATTCAAAACAAGCTTGCACTACAAACCAAGACTGAGTCTCAAAAAAAAAAAAAAAAAAAAAGCTCAGTGGGAGAGTCCTAAGTTTATTTATTGCCCTGTACCTCAAAAAACCCTATAATATATACAGCATCTGTCCCTCCATTATCTATACATGGCTTATTGATTCTATTTCTCTAGAGAACTTAAGCTACAAACATCTTACAATTCAATTCCATTCTGACATTCATTTTAATTAGTGCAGACTCTAAGGTTGATCGCCCACTTCAAATGCCAATCACAAGTAATAGATCTCTATTTAACTTGGTCACTGATAAGATAGTTGCATGCCCTCCTCCTCAGTTGAGCAGTTTGTAGTTTAGTAGTTTATGATGTAAAGAAGGGTATAATAGAGATATAAAAGCACATGAAGAGGTGCACAGAGTAAGATCTGGAAGAATCCCAGCCAGGAGCTTCCTTGGCCATGGAGTTGAATGTACCATCTCCCAACAACACAGACACAGTCACCACTTGGAAAGTTTTGTTTTGTTTCTAAGATATGTTCTCATTATGTAAATGAGGCAGTCCTGGGACTCACAGCAATCCTCCTGCCTCAGCCTCTGGAGTGCTGAGAGTACGGGTGTGAGCCCCCGTGCCCAGCTAACCTGAAAGGTCTTCAAGCCCTGTCATTTAGGGATTTTCACAGAGGCTGCATCATGCAGGCATGATGTAGCTATTACTCAGCCTTTTACTTCTCTCTGGGAGAGGAGAGGAGAGTAGGGATGAATGATCTAGGTTTCTGATCTTGGTCTTTCTGTAACCAGCCCCTGTCCAGAAGTTTCTCAGGAAAAAGAAACTAACATCCAGGAGATTCCAAAGAGATGGGGAAGTCTGGGTGTAGAAGCCAAAATTGAAAAACAAATACTGGAACAAAACAATGCGACTAGCAGCCCTATAGCTCCAGAAATTATAAATATTTTAGGAACTCTGACTGGAGAAAGGGCTACATAATCCCAAAGCAAATGTGTGTTATTTTGTATTCAACCTGTCTCAAGCATTAAATCACTCACTGATGAACATTTTAACTGTTTTGTTTTGTATGCCACATATGAACATAACTAACTTCAGAACAGAATTTTTCCACTTATTAAATTCACTCAATCACAGTCTTCCTGTTCAGCCTTTTTGGTTTTGTTTTGCTTTTCATTTCAAACCAGGTTTGTTCAGGTCATCATTTGAGCTTGAGTCTTTATTCTGGAAGATATTTACAAATGATAATTCATGCCCAGTATCCTCCTGATCCAGATTTGGGGCCAGATAAGCTAACAGCACCATGTTCCTCCATATTTTTAAATAAAAGAATAAGTGAAAATATCCATAGCTTTAGATTCTGAGAGTTTTTCATGTAAGTCAGCACTTCTGCAACTGTTTCTTTGTGGGTTCATTGATGTAAATCTGCAACAGAAATTTCACAATTGCACTCTGTTCTACTAGAAACTTTCAGCTAGAACCTTAGATACTTGAACACGTTTGGTTGAACCACCACAGCAGAGACACTTTCCACCTTCACTACGGCTCTGAGAATGGGTTTATTAAAAACATCTTGAGGGCCGGGGAGTTAGCTCAGTGGTTCCGGGGCCTGTCTTGCAAGCGCAAGGGCCCGGGTTCGATTCCCCGGTAACCACATACCATACTGGGCATGAAGACTCACCCCAGCAGCAACCAGTACCACATACCACAGTGCCGGGCGTGGTGGCTCACACCTGTAATCCCAGCACTTGGGAGGCAGAGGCAGGAGGATTGCTGTGATGTGAGTTGGAGGCTGAGCTTAGGGCCAGCCTGAACCACAAAGCGAAACCCTGTCTCAAAAACCCTAAAAAAAAAAACCCCCAAAACAAAACAACAACAACAACAAAAAAAACACTTTTAAGATATCTCCTATGGCAATAGAGCAGTGAAAGACCATGGTGTTCTCTCCATTTTTAAATTGTTTTCTGGCTCTTTGAAGAATTTGAGTGGATTAAGAGATATTTCTCATTTAAAACAAAATACCTACTTCTAGAATAAAGCACGTTCAGCACATGTGGATTTGTGTGAGTGTAGACAGAGATGACCCTACCAGGTGGCTATATGTCCAGAAACAATTTTATGGAACTGACTTTTTCTGGCGTTGGTCTTCCTTGGCACTGAAAATATTAGAAGCTTTTAAAATAGTCGTTGGGTGTTTTTGTTCTTTTGTTTTTTAGAAAACTTTTGAAATATTTGTTCTCAAAGGGCCCCAAATGGATCCTAAATATAGAGAGTCCAACTATCCACAGTGATATCTACTCTCTCACAGTGAGGACTGGACTGAGGATGTTCCCTGGGCACTGTGCACAGTACCTGCCAGGCCCCCTGGGTGACAGGAGGGAAATAGAGAACAAGAAGGAAGACAGTGAGGCCAGAGCTGCAGGCTGAGCCATGGAGTGTTTTGCCTTCTTCAGAGGAGTTTTAGTTCCAAGGCCCCTGTTCTCAGCTCTCTGCACACTACTCTCCTGGCCTCAGTTCCTGTTCCTCATCGTAGTACCTGTAAAAATCAGCAGCGTTCAACAGTCCAGCCTTGTGTGCAAAGAAGGAAGTGAGAGACATTTCACAAGGTGCAAAACAAATGCAGTCATCACGCTCTAGTAAACACTTTTAGTACCTGAGGATCAAAATGCTTCACCATTTGTTAGGAAGTCATTTTTGCAAAGAACACAACATGGTGAAGGTCCAAGATACTATGTCTAGTTAGTTAAATGAGAGGTGGAGAGAGACCATCTGTTTATTTGTAAAGTAAGCAAAGAGCAGACATCTGGTGAGACGGGTGATGGAGTGGAAATAGAGGGGAACTAAAATTTGGATGGTTGTGTGATAGTCCTAACTTTGCAGATCATAGCAGCAGTGTGATTTTAGGGGAGGTGAGGTAACCTTAGAGGACCCCCATTTCCTTAGCAATACATCCAAATAAATTCAATTATTATTATTATTTTTTTATTTTTTATTTTTTTTTAGTGTTTTGAGATAGGGTCTTGCTTTGTAGTTCAGGCTGGTCCTGACCTCAGCGTCAAACTCAGCATTTCTCCTGCTTCTGTTTCCCAAATGCTGGGATTATAGGCATAAGCGACCATGCTGGGCATTGAGGTATACAGTACTGACTGCTAGTAGGTGTGAGTCACCATGCCCGGCATTGTGGTACATGGTTACCAGTGATAGAACCTGGGCCCTTATGCTTGCAAAGCAGGTGCCAGAGCTACTGAGCTAAATCCCTGGCCCAAATAATTTTTTTCTTGACCTCAATTGACTTGTCTCGCTAATGCAGACATACATCAAGCATTTGTTTATAATAGGGATTCAATATTCAAAATTAAATGTTCAAGGACAATCTAATTAGCAAGGCAGTGGGGCTGTGGCTATTTCTGACATGACTCCAATGTCCTTTAAAAGTGTCCTCAGGTCTGCCTATCCAGGCCTCTAGCTGTCAGTGTGCTAATACCCTGATTTAATAGAGAGCAATAGTCATATGTTAAAATTCTCTGGCACTCTTACAAAATAATATGGGTATTTTATACTTATGGCATAGGTAAATTTACTGGTTTCAATGCATTTCTTTATAAGCTAAAATGGATTATTTTCCTCAAATTATTGAAATGATATTCCCAAACATCTTGATCCTCACCAAGAGAAGAAGATCAGAAGATTCACTATAATGTTTCTGGGGGACTTTTCATAGGCTCAGGTGCCCGACAAGTGATGATTATTTTCTCTAACACAGGAAGGCATCTGATTACCATAATTTTGTGTGCCCATTTTAGAAGGTATTCATGGAATATTAGCTCTCCAAATAATAAACTGTTTTTAACTTATGGGAAAAGGACAAGTCCTATTACACAAGTGATAAGTTCAGAAACTTTACATTACAACACAAAGAAATGAAATATTTAATTGCAATAATAGACTTACCTCATTTTCCCATTGACCCAAATTGTTGGTATCGGGAAACTGTTATTTCTAAAATGGTATGCATCAATAATTCAATAATATGAAGCAGCATTGAGAATAAAAATGTTTGTTTAGTTAATTTATTTTAATACTAAAAGCATCAAAAAAGTAAAGAAAAACCATCTATGAGGATTTATTGAGTTGAGATTATTGTTGATTAATATAAATAATCCTCTGAAATAAATCCTTATTTAAAATAGGAGCATACATTTGTTTCTTCCCCCTGATATTAAGGATTAATTTGTTTCTATTTTTAAGTGATCTAAAATGTATCATATTTTTGAATATCATAAAATATTCACTCACTAATGGTTATTCACAATTCAAGTAAAATTCTCAATCAAATATATTCCTTAATCGATTTTGTGTATAAACTACTTCAGAACTCACTCAATAGCTTTTTACTGAAACAGCTATGTGCTAGGGGATGATTTTGTTTGTCTTCATTTTAATGAGTAAACAATATGCAATTTGACTAAAATAAAATAATTTTCTAGAAGATCTCAGCAATGTAAGCACAGAATTTTGGCTTTTGATCATATTAACCAAAGGCCTAATTACTTTCTATTTGTCCTCATTAAAATATTTCTGCATAGATATATTATAACTAAAGTTATTTGATTTTGATTCTATTAAAATCCTTTATGTACCTGTAACTTCAAATGAAGTTTTGAATCTGTCTAATCAGTTATCTATTGTTCATAGAGTTAATAGTGCTTAGATAGAAATTCTGAAACTGTAAATTATAAAATATGCAACTTTAGATGAGTCACATGACACTTTTGAATTTTAAATTTTTCATGTTTATAAGCAAAGACAATACTATACCTACCTCACAGAGCTATTATTAGTCTAAAAATCATCATAAATGGAAAGACTGGTGTAGCATTAACTAAAAAGCAGTAATTCAATATTGATTTCTTACTTTGTTTCTTTTTTTTACTAATATTTTTATTTAAAATATTATGTTATCAATGCTGAACTTTCTTCTATAATTTCCAGTTGTGTGTTTCAGTCTGACAAATAATTTTTCTACATTTTACTTATATCTTAAGACTGTGTGAACCTGAATTTTAAGGTGCTGGACTAGTTAATCTTACAGAGAAAATTTCAAGGTGGCCCAGTGTTCAGGCTCTGGCATGAGTATGGCTGGTTGCTTTCAACTCGAGAGTCAGATTCAAAAAAGTAGAGCCAAAAGATGCTGAAAAAATTGCTGGTGATCAGAAAGAAAGTGCATGTGAAGTTAGGACCTAAAGAGTTCTGAATGCTTAAGAAATTAACATCATTAAAAACTAACTAAGTATTGTTATTGTACTTTGTATAGAGGCAAGTAGAAAAATGCCCAAAGGGATCTGAGAAAAACAGCAAGAATCCCACCTACCACAACCCAGTACAAAAGTATTAGTGCTTTGAGAAGAGAGCAGTTTGACCTCCTGCTCAAGAAAGGCTTCTAGGAAATTGCTTCTCCAGGATTCATTTCCTGCAGTGTAGCTATGCAGGTGGTAAGAGGACTTTGTAGCCGTGGTACAAAAGGAGATTATGTTACTACCTGAGCTGGCAGAAGATTGTGGCATCATCCATGTGATGCTGGTTTTCCAGTTATATAGAATACAAGAGTTACTGGGTTATGGAGTTTTCCATCCGGATTTCAAAGGGAGGTGTGGGAGGCCAAGCGCTGTGCCCCTGACAGACTTATGAATGAAGCTGTGAGAGGAAAAGCTAAAGGCATAGTGGAGACCTCAGGAAGTTGAAGATGCTGAATTTAAAGATGTTGAATATTTGCTGAGGCAGAGCATGGGCAGTGAGTGGAGTCAGACCAAGGAAGTCTGGGTGGATGTAAGCAACAAGGAAGTATGGAAGGGTTACCCACGCCCTTTGGAGTTCAGGTGTTGGACCCAGAACTAAAAAATTTAATGATTTCTTTGTTGCATTTTGGTCTTGGTTTTATCCAATCCAATTCCTTACGATTCTGTATCTCTCTGACTTGAAATGGGCAGGTTTATTCTGTGCTGTTGTATGTTAGAACCACTTGGCTTTCCTTTTAACTTTCACAGGGGCTAATATCTAAGAGTTTGCCTTGAGTATTAGAGGACACTTTGAACTTGAACTTGCCAGCAATGTTGGAACTGTTGAGATTGGTTATGTGTTAAGATTATTCATAGAAGTAAATGCATTTTGTATAATGAGATGAACATGAGCCTTTGGAGGGTAGAGGGAGAATGTAATGATTTAGATATAAATTATCTCATACCGAGAGGCAGAGCCTAGTTGGAGGTGGGTGGCCCCTGGAAATGTGACACGGAAAGCTTTGTGCTTTTACTCTTACCTTCTCTCTGCTTCCTGGTGATTACTCGAGCACTTTTCCTCCACCATGCTCAGAAACCATGTGTTTCTGCTTTGAAGCTAACTAACCACAGACTGAACCCACTGAAATATGGGCCAAAATAAACCCCTCCTCTTTTGAGTAGCTGGTGTTTTGTATTTTGCCCCAGCAATAAAAAAACTCAGTAAATACATTAGGACACTGTGGCCCAGAGGTTTCCTATTATTCCAGTAGTGGTTCCATTGAAATAGATGATCTATTAATTCACTACAAAGGAAGACAAAAGATCAGAGTGTCTTGTACTGAACAATTAAATGTTTTTCTGGAGCCCTTGGAAAGACCTTCCTAACCATAGTCTTCCAAGTGCCTGAAATGAGGAGACAAGTGGGATCTGGGTGAGATCACTACAAAGCCATGCACAGCACAAGGGAGCAACATGAGTAAAAACGAGGAAGTGGAAAATAGAAACAGTAAAATAAAGCATCCAAGTAAACACTCCTTATGTATGATCACCTGGGGATTTTTGTCCTTAAGATAATATTTACATGAAGCAGAAGAGAGGCCTATCAGAATCTCTTGGCTATGTGAAAGAGCCATAGACACAGTAATTGGCTGGAAGCCATTTGGAATATTTGGCTAAATATGAATTAGAAACAAAGTAACATATTCATAGTGTATGGCAACCACAGACATGATATACCACTTTCATCCAAAACAGCCACACACTTAAAGTACTTTACTATCTATTAATAATTATAATACATTGGGCCAGAGATTTAGCTCAGTGGTTCCGGTGCCTGTCTTGTAAACGCAAGGACCCGGGTTCGATTCCCCAGTAATCACATACAATACTGGGTGTGGAGACTCACACCCAGCAGCAATCAATACCACATACCACAGTGCCAGGAGTGGTGGTTCACACCTATGATCCCAGCAGTCGGGAGGCAGAGGCAGAAGGATGGTTGTGACGTAAGTTTGAGGCTGAGTCCGGAGCCAGCCTGAACTACAATGTGAGACCCTGTCTCAAATGTATATAATAGATTTATCACACTTTAAGTGTATATTTCAAGCTGTACTGTTTTGAGAATCATGTATGGTTAAAGTTAGTGTCTCTAGTTCTACCCCTTTACTCTGGCTTCCAGATACTGTGAACTGAGCAGCTTTGCTCTGCCACAAACATCTGCTGTTACATTTCTTCCTTGCAACCAGTTAACCACAGATGGAGCCCTCCAAAATTGTGAGACAAACTAAAGGTCTCTTCCTTTATACTGTGTGTGTTGGGTATTTTGGTCCTAGCATTGAAATTTCAACTACAACAATCAAACCTGCAATCAAAGTGTTGAAAGAAACTCATTCATTTGATCAGTATTACACCATTCCTACTCTGTGCCATGCATTATGTTAGGCACTGGAAATCATAATGGACAAGATTGGCATTGTCCTTGCCCACAGTGTAAATTTCATTCTATCACAGGAAATAAAATTTCATATTCCCAGTTTGAGACTAGATATCATTTTTGCACCCAGAAGTAGATATTCTTTCCCTTACCTACTAGGATGAGTGCCTCTATTCTAAGTACTGAGTGTCATGGATTACCAGAGCTCATAGCTAATACATTGTACCCTAAATAGTCTGAGAGATTAGGTTTTTTTTTCAATTAACTCATTGAGAGAAATAAAGATTCATGTTTTGTTGCTTCTAATACTTGCCATGGGGGAAATTAATATTCATACTTCAAAAAGATTATGATTGTGGTAAATACATTGAGCATTTGGATTCTTTTTTTTTTTTTTTTTTGAGATAGGGTCTTGCTTTATAGTTCAGGCTGGTCCTGTACTCAGGCCTGAACTCAGCAATCCTCCTGCCTCTGCCTACAGGCATGAGCAGCCATGCCCAACACTGTGATATGTGGTATTGGTTGCTGGTGGGTGTGAGTCACCATGCCTGGCATTGTTGTATGTGGTCACTGGGGATCAAACCTAGGCCCTTGCACTTGCCAGAACCACTGAGCTAAATCCCCATCCCCCAAGCATTTGGATTCTTAAATGTCCACTCCTCTTTCATTGTCCCATGTACAGATCCAGGTGTGTATTCTGTCCAAATAATTCATTGAGTTTAAGAACAAGTGTATTAATCTGCTTGAGCTGCTGTAACAAAATCCTATAGATGAGGTAGCTTAAACATAGACATTTATTAGTTTTAGATCTGAAGACTGATGAATCCAAGATCAAGGTAACAGCTGACTTAGTTCCTGATGAGAGGTCCCTTCCAGTCTTGCAGTCAGCCATCTTTTTCCTATATCCACTTGGCTCAGAGACAGCTATCTTCTTTTACTGTTTCTCTTCTACAAAGCCACTAACCTCACTATGAGGGCCCCAACCACCATGAATTCATCTAACTCTAGTTATTTTCCAAGGACAGCCTCTATAAATAGCATCACAGCAGAAATTTCATAACCTATGAATTTTGGAGAAACACGATTTAGTCCATAGTATCATGTTACAGACTTGTTCCTTTCTCAAATTATCTGATTTTATGATTCTTCTTTATTTCACAGTTTTTATTCCAGGAAGACTTTCAAAATAAGTGAGGCCATACTGTGTACATTTCATTAGTTTCAGTAAGATGCAGGATATCCTAACTTCTCCAATCAGGTATGAGAAATACTTCACAGACTAGGAGAAATATCACTGGCCTACAACAGTGTTCCGGATCATATTCTGTATAGCAAATATTTGTCAATCCGCTAATGGTCCATGTAGCCTCTGAGAGAAATATTTAGGTTTCTCATACATTTTTGTTGTATTACCTATTCAAAATAGTGAAGTGGAGGTTAAAGACTGAGTCTTCAGATCTCATTGTCAGAGCCAGCGATAAGGGAGGCAGGCAACTTTGGCTCTGCTGCCTCTGTACGATGGGCAGAATGGGTACGATGGAGGTCTCATCACGCTTTGGAAACATACTGGCTGTGCAATCCTGGTTGAGTCACTTAACTCTGGTTTGCAAATAAGGATGATAAAATATCCAGAGTATCTGAATGGAACATTAAAAAGGGCCAATACCAATGCTGCAGGTGTGTGTAGGATAATATTAGATCATGTTAAGATGATGACCCAGAAACGACAATACTCAGGCCTGACTCTCACTATTAAGTTAAAGCCTTACTTTCCCAGAATTACTGTAAAATTGGCCTCCTAGAACTTTTTAGAAGGAGCAATAGATCTTTCTCCTTTGCTTTGTGCATAAAGTTGGTCCTAATACTTCTTTAAGATCCTAAAAGTGATGACAAAGTATAAATATCCTAAATATTAAAAAATAGAGCACTCTTCTACATTCTGTAATATCATGTATTTTTTTGTTGTTGTTTTTCATCCCTGGTTCCTGTTTCATAACTCCCATGGCCATTGTTATTTCCTATATGACTGGGATAGTAAGGTTAAAGTATTTGGCCTTTTATCTCTGGTTTGAGCTTTGCAATAGCTTTGGAATGATAAAAGTGAAAGTCTTTTGTTATTAAGTTAGAGTCACTGAGGCCACAGAAAGTAAAATATCTCGCTTTCTCTCTAATTTCTGGCCCTTTTCTCACCTGCTTCTTTTCCTTCCAATGGCAGCCCATAGAGATTATTATTTCTTTTCTCCAAGGTAGGTCACAATGACTAAAAATATATTCTAATCTTCCTATGCTTTCATGTGTTGGAACTAGACATAAATAAATTACGTAAGAGCTCTATTTCAGAGAAAGTCTTACCCCATCCTCAGGAGGGAGGAATCCTGTGCAGAGAGGTGAGCAAGATTCTGAGCTGACAGCTCCACTGGATTTTCCCCTTAGTCTGTTACCACCAAGCCACACCCCTCCATCCGACCGCATTTCTATGCAGCTGTCTAACTCTATCCCTTGATCCCTATGTAAAAGGACAGGGCTTAGGAGCTTCTGCAGTGTCGGTCACACCAGATTCTAGAGACCGTGTGCCTGAACTGGGAATGGAAGCTACACAGCCCTTCCCTGTAAGTTCCCCTGTGCTTCTCTTCAACTACATCCCTTCATAGATTATCCTTCACAATAGACTAGTAAGTGTGTTTCCCTGGGTTCTGTGAATTTCTTAGGAATCAAACCCCAAACAAGGTGCAGAAAGCCAAATTCATAGTCATTTAGTCAGAGGCACAGATTACAAACTAGTGATTACATGTAGGTGAAAGCCAGGCTTTCACTGAAGTTCAACCAGGCATTGTGACTCCACTTCAGCCAACAGCAGGACTGCCTCTTCAATCTACAATGGCCCACCTCTGTGCATGCTTCAACCAATCCTCGACCGTTCCCACTTGAATGTTTACACCCTCTACCTTTCACTATAAAAGTAACTGAATTTGCATTAAAGATGGAACAATTTTCAAAATGGTCCCCAGAGTCTGCGTGGTGACTCTGCATGCTCACCCTCCTGGTCCAGGCCTCTGAAGCTGATCCTTGGCCATGTACCACCCAGATGCCGAGGACGACAATTACAGGGCTGGGAATTTAGCTCAGGTGTAGAGTGCTTCTCTGGCACAGCTAGGTCCTTGGTTCAACACCCAACACCACGAAACAGAGACAAAATGGTGGTTGCAACTGGCATATAAAGTTGGGAGGCAACTTAGAGAAATGGTCTAAGGATAGACAGGGGAGAGGGAGAGAGTGGGAGGAAGGGAGAGAGAGAGAGAGAGAGAGAGAGAGAAGAGGAGGAGGAGGAGAGAGAAAGTGTAAAGAGTGGAAAGGTGCTGTAGCTCAGTGTTCCTTATGTTCATTCTCCAATACTGAAAAAGTGAGTTAGGAGAAACCCAGCTGCTATCTGCCTGCAGAGTTAATTGCTTACTCATCGTTGGGGCAAACTCTGCACATCTTCAAGTTACAGAGAGATCTCTGTGTTACAAGTGAACAGTCAGAGAAATGCAGTTTGATTTGGTTTATTTTTCTTCTAACTCCTTAGACACTGTTTACACATTACTTTAGAAACTCTGTTATCTTGGCCTTTTTTTAAATCTTCAAAGCAAAATGTACTTAAAGGTGTCATCCTTTAATGATAGCAAAACAAGCCAATCTTTAGGCATCCCCTTCTAAAGTAGTGAGAGTACTTGAACAGATATGAAGAAAGGAAAGATTAGTTTAAAGAAATCATTTTCCTTTTCTGACTTCAACTGATTTATCTCTTAATCAGAGTTACTCAAGGAATCAATCCACCAAGAACTGAATAACCAATCTTACAGAAATTAGTTTTTAACAGGTGAGCAGCTATTATCAGTTTAGAAAAATAAACTGAAGTAGGAGTAAACCCTGATAATACAGGATAGCAAAGTTCTGAAGTGAAACCTAAGACATCAGACAAACCTGCACATAGCTTGCCTGGGCCCAGAGACCGCAAAGCTGCCTGGCAGGTGAGTGGAGAGGAAGAGTAACAGGAAGGGGAGAGAGAGCATAGAGGGGCACCTTGGGATTTGGGAAAGGGCAGAGGAGCCCTGTTTTTACAATGAGTAAACAGGAAATTTAGCCCCCAAACAAAACAAAGAAACATTAAAACATACTAAGATGGTAGCCAAGTAGTTTAAAGTCCCAGAAAGTGATCCCACTAAGATTTCAGTCATTCTAGGAGTACAGAGCTGGCCTTGACCCCAACTCAGGGGCTGCAGTGTGTGACACAATGGTACAGAGGTATGGACTCTTGTGTCTCCCTTAGACTGATACAGTTGAAATCCTTGTGCTCAGAAACTGAAAAAGTGATTGTACTTGGCCTCTTAAAACATAGCTTTGGTAACCTAAGATTACGATACAATATGAATAGTTCCATATAAAAAGCACCAGGGGTTCACACAGGGGAGAGACCATGCCGAAAACAACAGGAAAAAGCACTTATATTGACACCTGGTCCTGAGGAATTTACCCTTCAGAACTGTAACAGATAAAGTTCTGTTGCTTCACCCACCCAGTCTGTACTTTGCTACTTATCCTGTGGTATTTTGCTATGGTAACCCTAGTAAACTAATACACACATGAAAATCTCAATCCAAAAATATCAAGAATGAAAGAAATAGTATTAGTACTTAATTTTTCTGCAATTCAATTACAAGTAATTTCAGAATCAGAACCCCTACTTTCCTCTCCTTGAGGCAGTACAGAACTTACCCTCAGTCCACCCAGATATTCAGTGCCAGAGCATGGAAGGGTGTGTCTTATCTAGACCTTACACCTTGGACAACCTTCGTCTCCATGGGTCTAGGTTGAGTCTCTCCATGAGGCAGCAGTGGTCCATTTGTTTTGGGTGCACCATTATGTAATTTTTCTTCTTTGGGGTCATGCTGTCTGTGTTTGACACAGCCAGGAAACAGAGCCCGAGGATGTGCTACTAGACAAGATGTGTGTGTTCGTGTGTGTGTGTGTGTGTGTGTGTGTGCATGTGTGTGTGTGTGTCTGGGGAGAGCTCTGCATTTATAGCAGGAAGCTAAGCAAGTGCATTTTCATTTTTCCATACACTAATTATAGGTACAGGCTGGAGTTGTATAGCCTAATTTCTTAAAATAAAGACAGTGACTCACCACACATAAACACATATGAAATTGCTAACTATGTAGAGATAATGGGTGTATTAATCAGCTTGATTGTAATGATCATTTCACAGTATATCCATCCATCAAAAAACCAATTTATGCACAATTTTTGTATGTCATTGATATCTCTGTAAAATGGAAAAAAAAAAAAGATAACGATCCAGAAGCACTAGCATCACCCAGAAACTTAGCAAAATTACAGAATTTCAGGCCCTAACCTAGAATTCAAAATTGTTTTGTAATCTTATCCTAGGGGAATTTTAAAATTACCTAAAATCTGAGAACCAATGCCATGATTCTGACACTAGCAGACATCAGAATCACACAGTGGGGTCATGGAAGCACAAAGGCTTGGGGTGTGCCCCAGACACTAGTTCAGCAGGTCTGGGGGCTTTGATGGTGACACTGCCAGTATAACACACAGGGCAAGAGTACAAAAGTAGAATCCTCTACTGTTTGTATAATATTTGAAAGCTACAAATCCAGCTGAGAGTGGGGCTGTGGGGTAAAGTTTCAGCCTCTGTTTTAACAAGAATCTTCAGAAAGTATTCATCAGATGTCCAGATCAGGGGCAGGTGTGGTTCAGAAATCATCAAAATTGCATTCTTGTCCTCATCCATGTACTTTTCCTTTTCTCTAACCCGTCCCCCATTCTGAGAAAAGACATGAAGCTCAGGGCCCTTGAGCAAAGGATTCAGGACCCCCAGTACCCTGTAGAATGAGCCTGGAAGACTGTCCAGGGTGATGAGTCACTTGGCTTCATGGCCATTTTGCTCTTGCAAAAAGTGAGACCAAACAAAAGGCAATATGGAGCCCTTTAAAACACAGGATGAAGAGGGATCTCAACAGAGCCACGTCTCAGGGTGATACAGTTGGGAAGGCTTGGGGCTATTTGTGGCTCCAATTAGATTGTTAGTGTTCTAGAATTCTATAATGCCCCTAGGAAGTATGGAAGATAAAGTGCAGTGCTCAACAATCTGAGTTCTATGACTCTTGACGTAGTTCTTATATCAGCAGCATCGGCATTATTATGGACTAATTTTTTCCCTCCAAAAATTCATATGGTAAAGTCCTGATCCTAAATGCCTGGTATTTATAGAAAGAGGTCTTGGGAAATAATAAGGTTAGGTAAAACCATGAGGTTAGGACCCTCATGATAGGAATAATAAAATATGTTAGATCTCTCTCTCTCTCCCTGTCGCTTTTCCCTTCTCTCTTTCCCTCAAAGTAAGGCAACAGCAAGAATCTGACTATTGGACTGGGGATTTAGCTCAGTGGTTCTGGTTCTTGTCTTGCAAGCACAAGGGCCTGGGTTCATCCCCGGTAACTACATACAATATTGGGTGTGGAGATTCAAACCCAGCAGCAATCAGTATCACATACCACAGTGCCGGGGATGGTGGCTCACACCTGTAATCCCAGCACTCGGGAGGCAGAGGCAGGAGGATTGCTGTGATGTGAGTTTGAGGCTGAGCTCAGGGCCAGCCTGAACTACAAAGTGAGACCCTGTCTAAAACAAACAAAGAAACAAACAAAAAAACACAATCTGGCTCTCTTCAAGGCAGGAAAATGCTACCTTGCTCTTGGACTTCTAAGCCTCAAATTTGTGAGAAAACAGCTTTTCTTATTTAAGCTGCCATTCTATGCTGTTTTGTTATGCCAGCCAAAGCAGACTAATACATAGTACCAAGAAATGAGGTGCTACTTTAACAAACACCTAAAAAATGGAAATGTAATAAAGAGATGGATAAAGGCTGGAAGAATTGAAGAGTATATTAGAAAATACCCTAGATTGCTGTTAATAGAATGTTGATAGAAATATCAATGGTAAAGCCATTCCTATAAGATCTCAGGTAGAAATGAGGAACAGGTTACTGGAAACTGAAGGAAACAGAATCTTTGTCATAAAGTGGCAGATAAGTTTGCTGAATTGTGTGCTCTTCTGTTTTGTGGAGGGTAGAACCTATAAGCAATAAAGCTGTATATTTAACTGAGGAATTTCTAAGCAAAATCTTGAGGAATCAGCTGGCTCCTCCCCTCTTACAAAAGTGTAAGAAGAGAGAAGTAAATTGAAGAGGGAATTTTTAAGCGAAAGGGAGGCAGAACTTAGACTCTGTTTCTCAAATAGACTTTCTAGTCATTATAAAAGGGGACAATGCTCCCGTCCTGGAAATGCTATGGTGGTGGCATGTAACATGAAGTATATAAAAGCTGACTTTCTAGTCTATTTGAGAAAGAGAGAAAGAAGGAGAAATCCTACTCTAAAAGGGACAATAGAGATGTGGCTGGACAATCATTTGAAAAACAGATCTTGTGTGCAAAAGGGGATGTAACCGGTCACTTTGAAAGATGCTAGAAATGGAGAAGAGATGATATTACCAGATATACTGTCAGCTGCAAATAAAGGGGACACAGTATGAGGAAAAATAAAAGAGGTGATTAAAGCCAATGGCTTAGATCCCACCAGTGGGACCCTACATACTGACAAAAGAAACACACTTCATCCTTTTGAAAAAAGGAAAACAACCATAAAGTTGATTTAGAGATCATCAAGGCTACGGCTCCTAGGACAGGCCCAGGGTGGGGCTGCTTCCTTCTGAGCTTCCGGATGGAACTCTCTGAGACCGCAGAGGGTGTGGTTCCTAGGGGTTCACCAGGAGGTCAAAGCACACATCAGAGGGGATTATGCTCAAGACTCAGTAGGAGAAGGAAATTCAGTGTTTCAGGCCTGCACCCCAGCCCCACTGAATCAGAAACACTGGAACCAGGCTTCCAGCAGTCTGGGTTTTACCAGGTCCGCTAGGGGTTTCTGCCGTATGTTTCTAAAGCTCGAAGTAATTGTTCTGCTTGTGTTCCTCCATTAGAAATAACTTGGATACTATTTTAAAAAATTAATTCAGTTTTGAACTCCTCAGAACTAAAAGTGTTCTTTGCTCCATTATCGGCAGGATTCTTCATTTCCCACCAAATTCATGAATACGAAGTAAGGTTGCTGATCTAGTGTATATTAAATTGTATCTGGTTAAAACTATCAGAAACGTCAATCAGTGTGCTCTGTGTACAAGATTTTCAGTTGTAGCTCTTGTATGAATTTTTTTCCATATTTTCATCTCCTTAAAGTTGTGATAATAGTCTTATAAAAAGGTTGCTAAAATCACATTTTAGAAACACACATCTCTTTGACTTATCACTTTTATATTCATGTAGGCACAGAAATCACAAGGGGATATGACAACAGCTTAGTACTTCAACCTCTTTCTTTTGCTTCTTGGAAAATTCATGTCTCTACAGTACACTATTTAAATGGAAAGAGACAAGAAGTTTTGGTATAAAAGTAATAATACTTCAGGTTAGATAACTACAGCATGGAAAATTTCCTTATGTGCTCCATGAAAAGAGTAGATAGAGTAAGTCAGATATCTTAATCTACTTGTGGGCAGCTTTTATATACTTCATGTTACATGCCACCACCACAGCATTTCCAGGATGGTAGCATTGTCCCCTTTTATAATTTTTTAAAAAATTAGACTCAGAGCTAGCATGTGTGCCTTTCTGAGGGCAACTTTGTCAATAAATAGAAGCCTTCGGGCCAGGGATTTAGCTCAGTGGTTCTGGGCCTGTCTTGCAAGTACAAGGACCCGGGTTTGATTCCCCAGTAACCAGATACAATACTGGACATGGAGACCCACACCCAGCAGCAATCATTCCCACATACCACAGTGCTGGGCGTGGTGGCTCATGCCTGTAATCCCAGCAGTCGGGAGGCAGAGGCAGGAGGATTGCTGTGATGTGAGTTTGAGGCTGAGCTCAGGGCCAGCCTGAACTACAAAAATGAGACCCTGTCTCAAAATAAATAAATAAATAAATAAATAAATAAAAATAGAAGCCTTGGGATTTGACCCTAGGTCATCCTTCTCCAAGGAAGTCCTCTATTTTCTTGCAACACTGCAATGACCCCTATGCTTAATGTAAACCATATTGTGTCCTTATGGTCTGAACTTCTCTGGAGAAACTGCTGTGTGTTGGTAACTTCATTTTGGCTGCTTACTACACTTGCTAGAAGAACTTTCTAAAGAGTGTCTGACTTTCTAATCTGTTTTTCCATTTTTCACCATTACTATGACAGATAGTTCTCTGAAAAGTAAAAATAATCAAACATTCCCTCCACTAATAATTCTCACCTCAGTCCCTAAGACAAAGCCCACCATGACTGTAGACTCATACAACCCCTGTGGAGATCAGTTTGGAGATTCCTCAAAAAGCTAGGATTGGAGGTCCCATTTGACCCTGCTATCGTTCTGCTAGGTATATACACAAAAAAATTAAAAGACTCATATCACAATGACATATGTGCACCCATGTTTATAGTAGCTCCTTTGTGATTGCTACATCTTGGAAACAACCCAAATGTCCATCAACTGGAGACTGGATAAAAAAGCGGTGGTTCTTCTACAGAATGGAGTATTACTCTGCCATAAAAAATGATAAGTTTGATGCATTTATACTTAAATGGACATACCTTGAGGATATCCTCATAAGTGAAATAAATAGCTCACAGAGAGGTAAATATTGCATCTTTTCTCTGGTATGAGAAAATAAAGATGTAAATGAGTTCTAGAATTATATGTTATACATCGCGAAATAGAAAATACTCAAAGTAAAATAGGGTGAAGGGGGAAAAATAATGAGATTATAACAAAAAATAAAGGAAACAAATTTTATGTATATTGGGGGGTGGTAGGGTGGGTAGGGCTATGGGAAAAAATGAGAATTAAGTTGTGTCTTATACTGGTGCAAATCCCCATTGTGGAGTGCAATCATGATGTGTATATGTAATGTACCAATAAAGATTTCAATTAAAAAAAAAAAGACAAAACCCACCATCTTCAGCAAGCCACAGAAGTTCTTTACCAACTTTTCATCTGTCCATGGGTCAATATTCTCTTATGCCTTTTTTAAAAAGATAAGGTCTCACCAGGTAATTTAGTCTGAACTTGAACTCACTATGTATAGCCCAGGGTACCTCAAACTTATAGTGATTCTCCTGCTTCAGCCTCCAGGGTGCTAGGCCTTCTCACATCTTTCACCTGCCCTATTCTCCTGTAGGCTTTTGTACTCTCGCCTCATGGGGCCTCTTCAGTCTGTGCTCAGATTGTGTCTCTTGACTTTTCCTTTCAACACTTGCTCTTCTCTTTGCCCCAGGTGCCTGTTATTTCTTATATCCTGATGTCCCTCCAAAGCCTCATGTGGCCATAGGTAGGGCTTTCCAGAGGTGGCTGATCTAAGGTGTGTGATGTTGGGATCAAGAATGTGTTGGGGCCGGGGAGTTAGCTCAGTGGTTCCAGTGCCTGTCTTGCAAGCGCAAGGGCCCGGGTTCGATTCCCCGGTAACCACATAACAATACTGGGTGTGGAGACCCACACCCAGCAGCAACCAGTAGCACATACCACAGAGCCGGGCGTGGTGGCTCACGCCTGTAATCCCAGCACTCGGGAGGCAGAGGCAGGAGGATTGTGATGTGAGTTGGAGGCTGAGCTCAGGGCCAGCCTGAACCACAAAGCGAGACCCTGTCTCCAAAAACCTAAAAAAAAAAAAAAAAGAATGTGATGCTGGGATGATGCGTGGTGTGATGTTAGGATTAATGCTGCCCCTCCCTGGATGTGAATGTTATCTCCCTAACGATGGGTGTCCTGGATAGACAATAATACAGAAAGAGGGTCCTCACTTGATTCTTGCTGCTTACTGCTTTGCTCCTTCGATACTTTGCTGGCTTCTGCCTCTCATGGACTATTTCTCCTCTGTGATGCCATTGTGCCTTGGAACTAGCCTCTGTGAACTGAGCTAAATAAATCTTTCTTCTTTTAACTGTGGATGTTGAGTATTTTGTCTTAGTGGTGAGAAAAGCAATTAAGATAGTCCCTTCTTGATGTTTTTACTTAACTGATTCCTAGCTGTCTTTCTAGTCAACTTGCCCACATCTTCATAGTCAGATTTGAGAACACATCTGGCATATCCCCACTGTGTCTTGTGACCCATTCTAACATGACTTTAGAGTATGAAGAACTGTTTGCTTGTGTAGGCATAGGGTCAAACACCAAATGGACTGTAGTTTCCTGGTGCAGAGAGGACCTTGTGCAGTTTGAAATCACCCTCCCTTTCTCCGGGAGCTCCCCTAGGATGGCTCACATCTGCTCAGGAGTAAGTCTCTTTATCTGCACCAGCTACTGCAGCCTTGCCTGCGGACCACTTAAGTCACCCCTGCTGAGCTACTTTGGCCTTGTCTATTTCTGCTGCTGCAGAGCCTGCAGCACTCACTTAACCCTCCTCACCTTTCCCCATGTGTTACTGAGCCCCACTGCAAATTCCAACCACCAGCCAGTGACTTTCGTGTGAAAACAGCACTGTTTCATTTGTTTTCACTCACAGCGCCTGCTCTCTGTCAGTCTCAGACATGCAGCAAAGTGAAGGATGAGCCCGTACAGCTCCCAAAGTCATCCCTTCACTTTGATGATTGTGGAACTACAGAACATGTCAACCCCAAATATATTTCTTTGGTTTACTGCAAGAGGAAATCTTTAGAATAACTGCAGGCAAAAATTTGGTATTTTATAATCTGAACATCTTTTTTGTAAAAGAAATTTATACAATAAATTTATATCCATGTGTGTTTGTGGAGTAAGTAAATATGGAAACATGGGTTTTCTCTCCACAGTTCCCTCTTAACTGCTAAATAAATCTGGAAAAAATAAGCGTTACTTGAAAGATGTTTCTCTGCGTATTCCATCTTGATCATTTTTACTCTACTTTCCTTGCTCCCTCCTTCCTTAAAACTTCCTATCTCTACAGAGCCTACTTTTCATGTAGGGAAATTTTAAATCTTCTCTTTTCTCTTTGGAACTTTGAGGAAATAAACCTTAGTTCTTGAAATGAACTGAGAGTGAGCAGATTAGTAGAAAAAACACAAATAGAATGTATTATGTAACCAGGCAAGAGAGCCCTCACCAAGTGCAAGACTTGAAGAAAGGACCACACGTGGGAAGTTTGTACACCTTTCTGAGTTACAGAATGGAAATGGGGCTTCCACAGTCTTCCTCACCAGTGTTCAAGTTCCCAACATAGGCTTAGTGGTGGCCCCAACCCCTCTCGATCCACAGGGCTAGGAATGAAATGATCAAACAGGACACATTTACTTCTGAAAACAGAATCATACTGTAACTGAATTCTTCCAAGAAAGAGGAAAATGCTTATTTTTCCTTTTGCATCTTTTTAGAAAGAGAAAAAGCCTGATGAGTTCTGGTTGTTCAGAGTTCTGCCCTGCCACAGGCTGTGACTTTGGATCTGAGCAGCTTTCATTGTTAGTTTCCTCCAGCACTGCAGCCTTCCAGCCTGAAAAGTGAAGGGGTGACAAGTGACACTGGTGAAAGTCAGGAGCTGAGCATAGTGAGTTTCTGTGGTGGCCAGGCAGTGGTTACAGCTGCTTTGAAAAAAGACAGATGTAGATTGTCATTTTCAAGCTCTTGTGAAGAACTAAATCTCTCCTAGAAGTTGGCCTTTTACACTGAGTGCTTCTTTCTTTGCAGAGCTGACTTCATCTCCTAAAAAATACAGATAAGGATTTGGCCAGTGGTCTCCAAAATAAAACTCATAAGTGAAATAAATAGGTCACAGACATGTAAATACCATATCTTTTCTCTACTATCAGAAACTGAAAATGTAATTGAGCTCCAGAATGTATGATAGAGATTGTAAAATAGAAAATATTCAAAGGGAAGTGGAGGTAAAGGTAAGTATGGAGGGGAAAGAAAAAATTGTGATGTTAAAAAAGGAAACAAAGCTTATGTAGATAGAGCGTGGGAGGTTGTAGGGTGGGTAGGGAAATGGGAAAAAATGAGAATCTAGTCCTGTCATATACTGGTACAAATTGTCAATGTTGAGTGTAATCATGATATGTATATAAAATGTACCTATTACAAAATTTTTAAAAAGAAGGGGGCACACAATATCTAAAATATTTCTTTTCCTTCAGAACTGGCATTTTGGTAAATCCAGAAAATTTTATCCGGTGAGTGTGTACCCAGAAAAGTTGTAATCAGAGCATTCTACTCTATAGACTAAAGTCAAAGTTTATATCACCAGCCAACCGGAGATAGTCTAGTTGTCTAGTAATCACTAAGTAAAAGTAAGGCTAAAGAACACTGTGGCAGGATTCAGGTGAAAAGAAAACACATTTCCTCCAAATACAGACGGCCCAGGCCTGGCTCTTTAAAAAAACAACCACATCTCTGGTGTTAGGAGGGTAGCTGTTGCCATGGTACCCATCCAGCCAGAGCCTTAGATGCTGCAGAAGTTCCACAGAGACCAGATCCGCAGAGCTGACAGCAACAGTAAGATGAAGCCACTCGTTATATATTAAAGCAATGAGAGAACACTGCTTCTGACATGTTGCAGATGGTGCCTTGCTCTAGGGAAGGCTCTTGGCAAGAGTGGAGCTGCCATAGCTAAATTCCGTTCGTCCTTTAAAAATATGTAATTCTGGGTCATGTCTGGAACAACCAAACTCAATCCAAGAAATGCTAGGAGTATGAATCTCCTTTGGTTGTCCTTACAGCAGCAGTATGCTCTGTATAGTTAGTACATTAAGGAGCTATCTTTTGTGTTATCGCTAAGATCTTAGCATCTGTCTCTCTAGGTTTCTCATTTAACAGATATGAAAATTGATACTCCAAAATGTGTATTACCCTCACCATACTCAGACAGCTAGTAAATGAAAGATCCAGGGTTGAACTCAGAGCTGTCAGATTGCAAATAAAATCCATGCAGTTTTTGCAGTGTTTTCTCCAGACTACATTTGCTTTCTTATATCAATTAAGAAATATTTCAGAAGCAAGTAACAACAAGCATAAGAACTTGGAGTATCTCAGACTTTGAAAGAACTAAATCTGAACATACACAATTGTAAAACTGGTTCAAAAGCAACACAGGGTCAGGACCCCAGGTTGGTAATAGAAATCTGGCAATCTTTTTTTTGAGACAGGGTCTTGCTTTGTGGTTCAGGCTGGCCCTGAGCTCAGCCTCAAATTCACATTCCACTCCTACCTCTGCCTCCCGAGTGCTGGGATTACGGGCGTGAGCCACCACGCCCGGCACTGTGGTATGTGGTACTGGTTGCTGCTGGGTGTGAGTCTCCATGCCCAGTATTGTTATGTGGTTACCGGGGAATCGAACCCGGGCCCTTGCGCTTGCAAGACAGGCGCCGGAACCACTGAGCTAACTCCTCGGCCCAGCAATCTTATGACCTTTCTCAAACAATCACAAGATGGTCACTAGGAATACCATCTATCTGAGCATTCCAAAGCCAGGGCCCAAGGACAGCTGTACAGTAGGAGGAGGAATGTGAACATGAGCAGTTATGATAGTCTGTTCTCTTCTTTTATCAGGGAGTAAAATTCTTCCCCTCAGTTGACTTTCTCTTAGTCTCACTGGACGTAGCCAGGTTATGTGAATAAGTCTAGCTGAAAGAAAGCCTGGGAAAGTCAGCAAGTGGCTTTTTTCGACCTCTCTAAGGGAAGCTAAGAGAAATGAATCGAGAATAAGCATTAAGAATTCATGTTCCTCATATCTGTCTCATATCCTCAAAGCCCCTGAGGAGCTGTGCTGCAAGGCAGTTCTCTAGTTCTGTACTCCTAATCTTTTTCCAGCATAATTCTAAGAGCCTCCTACCTAACGTTCTTTGACCATGGTCTATCCTGTTATATGAAAGATTTGGCTGAATCCCAAGTTGTCTTATTCAAACCCTGAAGCCTTTTCCATTACAAGTTTCAACAAACCATTCTTGGATTTAACACATAAACATGTTGTAAACAATTGTTTAAATGTCCTATTCTAGGGCTGGGGAGTTAGCTCAGTGGTTCTGGCGCCTGTCTTGCAAGCACAAGAACCTGGGTTCGATCCCTGGTAACCACATAACAATATTGGGCATGGAGACTCATGCCCAGCAACAACCAGTACCACATACCACAGTGCCGGGCGTGGTGGCTCACGCCTGTAATCCCAGCACTCGGGAGGCAGAGGCAGGAGAATTGCTGTGACGTGAGTTTGAGGCTGAGCTCAGGGCCAGCCTGAACCACAAAGTGAGACCCTGTCTCAAAAAAACCTAAAAAAAAAAAAAAAGTCCTATTCTAAGTACTATTGGAACATATTCTTAACAAAAACAGAAAACTTGATCTGGTTTAGATAAGTGTTCTCAAAAGCCTTGCGTGTTGAAAGCCTCAATCTCAGCCCATGGTGCTATTGGGAGGCAGCAGAATTGAGGGAAGATACAAGAAATAAAATGATAAGAAGGAGACAAAATCATAATTTAAAAATTGTACTTGTAGTAAAAACCGCAACTTTGGGATACAAACATGTCAGAAGTTTCTCAGCAACTTTCAGACATTATAAACCTGGGCCATACCCTTTTACCTGTGAATTTTCTCACCTGTGAGCAGACCATACCTTTTCACCCCTGAGATGGGCTTTTCTCTAATGGATGAGCTATCACTCTGTCCTCTGTGATAATGATCACCTATGAAAGGTCACTTTTACCCTGTACAAAAGGACATCAGCTTTCATCTAGAAATTTAATCTCCTTTTTTTTTTGAGACAGGATATTGCTCTGTAGTTCAGGCTGGCCCTGAGCTGAGTATAAAGCCCATGCGAGCCTGGCACTCACAGCAATCCTCTTGCCTCTACCTCCTGAGTGCTGGGATTACAGGTGTGAGCCATTATGTCTGGCATTTGTGGTATGTGGTTCCTATTGCTGTTGCCTGTGAGTTTCCATGCCCAGCACTGTGGCATGTGGTTACTGGATATCTAACTGGGACCTTGCACTTGAGAGGCAGATGCCGGAACCACTGAGCTAAATCTCTGACCCTGAATCTCCTTTTAGTATAGATTCACACCTTTCACAAACTTTCTTTCCCAGTTTCCCATAAATACATCTAACTTCAAGCCACAAGATGCCTCTCTCCCTCTTAGAAGACCACACTCAAATTCTTTGAGTATGTATTTCTAAAATTCTGTCTAATAACATCTCTTTATGCCTCTCACAGATGTGCCCTGAAAATTCCTTTTCTGTAATAGAAATCTGTAAATCTGAAACCTGTAATGAGCCCCCAGGTGAACTGAACCCATAGGGGAATCTCATTTCCCGTTTCCCCTCAGGGGAATCTCCTTGGACCTCGTCTTATGACAGAGCATTTAAGAGGTGTGGTCTACTATGAGTTCTGATCACTGAGGTTGTGCTCGCAAAAGAAATATTGGGACCCCCATACCCTTTCTTTGTTTGACTTTCATTTTAGCCATCATGTAGCAATACTCCCTGAAATATGGCTTCTTCAGGCTGGTCCAGGAGAAAGGACAACACCCCAAAGATCAAGGGAGGCATAGCAAAAGTTTTAAAAACCTTTTATTTAATGCTAGTAGGCCGACTCAAGCCCATCTGCTGAGGTAACTGATCCTTTCTCAATGCAAGATGGAGTCAGTATACTTTTGGAAAGGGTGGGATTACAGAGCCTGGGCATTTGGCACTTTTGTATTAATTGCAAGTTTGAGGAAACAGGCTATGCAAGTTCACTGGCTCATTTAACAATTCAAGTAACATGCTCATTGGTTAGTCAGCTGAGAATTAGCTACATTTGGTGGGAAGGCAGAAGTAGCAAAACTGTTTCACAAAGAAAGACATTAGTAAATTGTCTCTGGCAAGCCTGGACAAGTTTAGGCATGCTTCACCATAAATATCCTGTAATAAAGCCAGCTTTCACTGCAGGAGAATGATTTTTCCCTTTCATTCACTCCTCTTTTTGGTCCAAGTTGATTCTTTAAATTTTATCCTCTCCTTGGCTGGTATATGTAAACCCTTCAGTGTAACCTCTTGGTTCTGAAATCATTAGTTGATTGGACTCTTGGGCCTTTATTGTACTTCCCATTTGGAGACGAAGTGTATGAACCAATTTATGAAGCATGGTTCCAGGGTTAGGATCATCGATAACCCAAACAGGGGTCCCAACAGAGCTCTCAGCCATGTTTTTCAATCTCCTAAGACATCCCACCAGTTGTCTGGGCTTTTATTGTATTATTCCTATTGATATTTTGGTAGGTTCCTCACATGGCAGGTGATTGGCTTGCATAGTAATAGCATTCTTCTTTTAGGAATGTACATATCTCTCCTTGTTATGAAAGGGGGCAGATTTATCGCTCGTCTATTCTGGAGGGCTACTTCAGGGAGTCTATTTGGCTTTGTAGGGTATCAAGAGCCTCTTGGGTGATGTCAATTTCCCTTTTAATGCAGAATTTTGCTCTGACACATGGTATCAGCAATGATGTGCTGCCTCCCCAAGATCCAAAAGCAATGCTTCTCCTTTTTAATGGACTAAAATCCTCAAGACAGTGAGCCAGAGCAAATTCCCTTTCTACAACTTGATTGTCTTGACCTTTTTGTTATTACAACAGAAAGCTTACTAGCACAGAACCCATTGTCTTTCTCTTCTCCCCTTCTTCAACTAATTTCATTCCAATTAACCCAAGGGCCATTTTATACAAACTTTCCACATAATCAAATTCCTGATGAACTTGAAATGTACCTTGACTGGAAGAAGAAATAAACATACTCAGTACTAACATTAAAATTTAAAATTTCTCATGGGCTTACAAATTAACCACATAGAAACTTAGAAGATTTTTCTTTCTTTTTAATGTAATAAATAATTTAACTGTCTTTGCTGCTTTCAGTTTTATTGACTTGAAAAACCAAGACTTTCCTTTGAGATATTTTACTTCTGTTACTAAATCTCACACTTAGACACTTCATTTAAAAAGCCTTGGGAGAACTCTGAATTATGCTTTTTCCACAAACAAACTGGAGTAATGCAACAATAAAAAACCAAACAGCAATACTCCCTCTGGATTTCGAACTTCAGGTGGGGCAATTCACACAGTTCTGTCAATGGAGCCCTCAGGCGCGAGGAAGCAGCAGTCGTGGCAGTAGATTTGTGTGAGGCAGCAGACAGGACATCTGTTATCTTGAGTGCCAGGCCCCACAAGACTTTTGCTCACAGAGACCGGACAATGTCTTCCACCATTGCCAGAGTGCATATGTGAAGGTTTGTCCTGTTCACAGCCCAAATACACCGCAGCCTGATCAAAGCAATCAATCTTTGTAACATGATGCTTAGCTTTTGTTTTTAAATGCCTGAGTCAGGAAGGCTACCCTGATATTCCAGCCCTCTTCCCTTTGCAGAGAATAAAGTCACAATAGAGAATAAGGGGACAATGGCTTGGTAAAACAGTCAAGTGCCAGGAAAAGAATGAGCAAAACAGTCATGGGGCAGGGGTGGGGGTTTAGGTTATATTTTGGGGGAGAAAATTATGCCAATTTGAGGGAGGTTACAGAGAATGTCTTTAAAGACATGAAATCCCAGTAAGGTTAGTCCCTGGGAATCAGGGACTTTTTGTTATTACAAAGAGCTTTTCATTCATTCATCAAAAAATGTATTGTAGGGCCGGGGAGTTGGCTCAGTGGTTCCGGCGCCTGTCTTGCAAGCTCAAGGACTGGGGTTCAATCCCTGGTAACCACATACCATACTGGGTGTGGAGACTCACGCCCAACAGCAGTCAGTACCACATACCACAGTGCCAGACGTGGTGGTTCACGCCTGTAATCCCAGCACTCGGGAGGCAGAGGCAGGAGGATTGCTGTGATGTGAGTTGGAGGCTGAGCTCAGGGCCAGCCTGAACCACAAAGCGAGACCCTGTCTCAAAAAACCTAAAAAAAAAAAAAAAATGTATTGTGCATTAATTGTGTAAGCAAAGTGCCTGTGGAATTTGAGTTGGGGACAAACATGGTTCTTGCTCCCCAAGAAGCATATGATCAAGTGGGCAAAGCAGATATTAAATAAATAATCACAAAAATATGTATGTGATTTGAATTGTGATGAACATTACAAAGGAAAGATGCAAGGAAACAGAAGAGTGAAAAACAAAGACATACCTCACAGGGCAGCGAATCTCTAGAGAAATGATGTGTAAGCCCTAGAAGAATGGGTAGAATCCAGCCAAGGGAAGTAGGAAGTAGAAACACATTCTAGATAGAAGGAACAGCACACTGGGATAGCTGGAGAATGAAAGCATTCAGTCTACCTAGAGACAAGCAGGAAGTAGGTGTTGTCACCAGTATGGGTCCTTGCTTCAGTAATAGTGGAAATTAAAACTGAGGCAATCACATGAATTTGCAAGCAAAAGCCTTAACTGGAAAGTAAGAAAAAAACAGACTTATCTTCAATACCTGAAAGGTGAAGTAAGCACAGCTCTGACAAAGATGGAGCCAACCTTTTAATAAAGGAAAATAAGAGAAAATAGGAAAGAAACTTCAGTTTGAGGAGACACAAATCTGAAAAAGATCAGGCTGATTGAACAAAAACAGTAGGTCTGGTCTGGTTAGCAAGTTCAAAGCTCAGCAAGTCAGTGAAAAAACAAGTCAGTGAGAATACACATCCTGGGACAACCATCTTGAACACATTCATTTAGATATACCCACTCTGACCTGTAACACATCCCATTTATCCGACTGCCTGCATGCAGTCTTTGAGTGCATCTTAAGAAACCCTTCTTAAGACTCTTTAATGACCCTTCCTAAAAATTCTTTGCCCATGAGTCAGTGAACCTGACAACTTATTTTAAAAGGTGAGATAGATCCTCTATTTTAGCCCTGGGACCTAACAAATCCACCCCTAAGAGTGGTAAATACCTGTTATCCCAGAACACTGAGAGAGTGAGGTGAGAAAATTCAAATTCAAGCCTACCCTGAGTAGCTTAACAACTTAGTGAGACTTCTCTCAAAATAAAAATAAAAAATGGGTAAGAGTCTGGCTCATTGGGGAGGTCCTGGCTTCAATCCTCAAGGCCTCAAACAAACAAATAAGAAAGAGGATCAGGATCTGTCTAACCTTTCCTTGTCCTTCTAAAACCCCTCAGTGTGGGGAGAAGTTCTCTCTGATGTTTGTTATCTGCCTAAAAGATTCTTCAAAAATAAATGCAATTGCCCTGGACTCCCTTAAGTGAAGAAAGTTTAACACAAAGAAAACTAAGTTTCGTACTTGTTTGCACTAAATATACCACCTGTTCTTCTAAGGACTCCCACCTGAGCCATTTTATCTGGCTAATAGGACAAATGTTTTTCTAGGTGCAATTATTTCATCTTCCTTTAACTTGAAACCACATCCCTCAGAGCTCAGAGGAACTCTGTTTCAAACTGTTATCTGTCCCTTGGGACTATTCGTTGTTTCTAACATTCATTAACTACCCATCTGGAATTGCCTGCGACCTCCCTTCTCATTTTTTTTTTTTCACTTTTTGAACAAAGTATGTAAATTTTAACTGTCTGGCCTTTTCTTGAATAGTATTCATTTGATCCTCACATTGGGCTATAGGGAAAATAAATAATGTGCACATTAAAAAATTATATGCCTTTCTGCTATTAAACTGTTCATTATCTATTTTTTTTTCCCAATATATGTTATCAAAACTTCAGAAGAAAATTTTGAATTTTCTAAGCTGGGATTAGAAATGATGTAGTGACTTTCAGAGAAACTTTTTCTTTTAGATCCAGAACTTCAGTTCTGAGACATTGTTACTACAATAGCTTCCCAGTGATTAATCAACTAATGGTGTAGAAAGTAACCCTAGAGGCAGGAAATTTGTGTATGGCAAAGCAACCTGCACAAATGGGTGTAACCTGTCAGTCACAGAGTTCCATGATACATACACCTGAGCCCTGCACCTGGAACTGATCAGAAAGAGCAAAACCCACATGTGTACAATTTGGGTTAATGATCAGCTGGTAAGGATACAAGCACAGTCATTTAGGTAATAGTGAAAAGCTGGAACGCAAGTCACATAACAAGTGTGCACTGAAAGAACAAAGCCTTTTTCTAGGAAATGATGGGTTCAGATGCCTTGGTTGCCCAGCAGAATGACTGATGTCTATCTAGATTTCATTAGGCCGGGTGTTATTGCTTATATAATCCTTTGGGGAAGCATGCGGGCCTGGTCATTTTGTGTTTATCTTGAGGCCTGGTCTCCAGCAGATGTGTCTCTGGCCATGGTTGAAATGTGTTTTACCTTTTTCCTGACCTTCTTGAGGGTTTAACTCTATTTGATTGCCTGTAATATTTCTACCTAAGTTAGCTGTCTATAATAAAGTTTACAATGGAACTGGTAAAAAGAACTGACACTAGAAAGATTATTATCTTGAAAATTTATACAAATTGCTCCCTTTCTCAAGTGTTAGAAAATCAAACCAAGGAGATCTAGCCACAGACTAGTCTGCAGCAGGAGGAAGGGGAAGATTTTCTATGAAGAAGCAGTTGTTTAGGTCCAGGGCCAGCCTGGTAGCCTGCCCCACCCACGTCTTATACCTAGATCTGTGCGCAGTTGCCAAGAGATGATTTCAGGGAAGCCTTTCTAATCTGACACATTGCTCCAGATACCAGCAGTTTGAACACTCATTTGAACACTCATTTGGTGTACCTCTTCTGCTAATACCTGTGATTACCTGAAGACATAAATTTACACTTTGCTGAAGGTTTGAGACAGGAAACAGTGTTCTTAAGGCTAGTTTCCTCAAGTACATAGAGTATAATAAGCCTATAGTAAATACGCAACCATTAGACTTTCAGGTCATGTCCTATATTACCCCTACTTACCTACCTCTCTAACTTTCCCTACAGAAGACAGTTCTAGAATGCTGCAGAATAGCCATAGGTGTTATAGAAAAACTCTTGAACTATGGCTTGTTTGGGTTGATCTGAGGGAAAGGATAACACCTCAAAGATTTATGGAGGAAAAGCTGAAAAACTATTTTTATTTAATGCTAGTTGGCCAGCCTGCACCCATGCATTCATGTAACTGATCCAGTCTCGTAAAAGATGGGATTAGGAATGCACACAACTCTCTGCAGGAACAAGGCCTTGTTAACAGAATTCAAACAAGACCTCTGTAATAAATAGCTTCCCTAACTTTTTATTCCAGCTTTCAATTTGAGACCAACCAGACAAAGTCCAGTACACACTCCTAACCAATCAGATAGAATGCTCCATACGGGATCTTCAACCCAACAGCCCAGGCAGGAGCTATCACTTTTCCTACCATCAAGTGTTCCCTTTCCTCTGCTTGCCTTTGAGTATTAGCCAAGACACAAGTGAGGGTGGCTCTCGGTCTTGCTATATAATAAGGTAGATAAAGGCTCTCCTCGATCTCATTTGGTTTGTCATTGTTTACCTTCAAAGCAGGGTTCAATCAATTGTTTGGTACCTGATACACCACAGGTCTCCTCCGGACCTTAAGTTCCTCCTTTTCAAAATAGAGTTAACATTGTTAATTCTTGCAATCTTAACAGTAATACCGCATGGTGGATTTGACAGCTAGATTATAAAATCTTGTGTATGGAAAGCAAAGAATTGTAAAGATACATCCAAGACAAAAAGAAGAAAAGAAAAAAAGCAGATAGCAGTTACATTGACTGAGGTTAAGGGAAGATGTGCTCAGGGTAGGTGCAAACAGAAAAGCAGTGTCAGGCCAGCAGGAAAGTGAAAAGCAAGCACACAGAGTTTGGGATTTTAAGGGATGTGTGCTCCAGCCTTAGTAACTTTCACTGGGCCTCGAGGGGTGATTGATAAGGGCCCAGATCCTCTCAGAAGCTTTCAACAAGCATGTGTGTCCCAGAGTTTACTCTGAATAAATCACATGGAAGAGATGCTGTCCATACTGATGAATTTGAATAAGGAATGAGTGGGGAAAAGGAACAGAAGGTCTAACACATATGTGCTCCGAACTGAAGCTTCAGAGCTTTCCCGGATCTTTGTTTTATTTCTGCTTCTCATAGAACAATGGAAGGAAGATGGGTCCTGAATTTTTGCTCAGTTTCAAGAGGGACAGGGGAGTGGTGTCCTAACACTCACTGTGCTACCTGTCCTAGTAGCACTGTGAAGAAAAAATCAGAGCTTAGGAAACCAAAACACTGAAATAGAATAAGATGTTATTACTTTCAATGTCAGTGGAGTGCTGGCCATGTTAAATAGATTGCAGCATACCAGACTGTGCCCTTAAAATATGCTACTCTGGCACATGTTTTTGAGAAACTGAAGGCAAAAGAGAAAGCTCTGAAAACTACATTTTTCCAAAACGAATTTCCATCTATAAAGAAATCTTCATTTATAAGTATGCTTTCTTCTTTGCACCTGGCTGAGAGGAGTGGCTAGTTAGCTCAGTGGATTTATTTGTTCTGCAGGTTTTTTTAAATGAAATTTTTATTGGTACATTACATATACACATCATGATTACACTCCACAATGGGGATTTGCACCAGTATAAGACACAACTTAATTCTCATTTTTTCCCATAGCCCTACCCACCCCACTACCCCCCATATACCTAAAATTTGTTTCATTTCTTTTTTGTTATAATCTCATTATTTTTCCCCCTTCACCCTATTTCACTTTGAGTATTTTCTATCTCACAATATATAACATACAATTCTAGAACTCATTTACATTTTTATTTTCTCATACCATAGAAAAGATGTGATATTTACCTCTCTGTGAGCTATTTATTTCACTTATGAGGATATCCTCAAGGTATGTCCATTTAAGTATAAATGGGTCAAACTTATCATTTTTTTTTTAGGTTTTTTTGAGACAGGGTCTCGCTTTGTGGTTCAGGCTGGCACTGAGCTCAGCCTCAAACTCACATCACAATCCTCCTGCCTCCTACTCCCGAGTGCTGGGATTACAGGCGTGAGCCACCATGCCCGGCACTGTGGTATGTGGTACTGGTTGCTGCTGGGGTGAGTCTCCACACCCAGTATTGTTATGTGGTTACCGGGGAATCGAACCCGGGTCCTTGCGCTTGCAAGACAGGCGCCGGAACCACTGAGCTAACTCCCCGGCCCAAACTTATCATTTTTTATGGCAGAGTAATACTCCATTCTGTAGAAGAACCACAGCTTTTTAATCCAGATTTTTGAAAGCAATCACTTCTGACTGCTGGGAGAGACTGAAGCATTTGATGTCCCTTAAATTCTTCAAATTTGATGAGTTTTGTTGCAACCAAAAACTCCAGACAACTTACAAGGAACAAGTCAAATTTCAGAATCATTTTGACTAACTCCTTTTAGATGAGAGTAAAGTATACTTTATTTATTTTAATATTTAATTCTTTGGCCATAGGCATTTGGGTCCCTACTATCTTTTCTTTAAGAAAAATTGCAATGTTATCTAGCCAGAGCATGCTGGAAAATGTGCTCGCCTTCCCCTGTGATGATACATCTATTCTACATTAATGTCACGGGCCAGGTTTATGCATCTCACTTTATATACAGGGTTTTTGTATCCTGATCACAAGAACTGAGCAGGATGCAAGAAAGACAGATTTATTAAATGAAAATACACTCCACATGTCAGAGCTGATGAGAAAACTCAAGAGCAAATCTGACTCAGAAAGGTGTTGTCTGTTTTAAATTTGACAGTAAAGTGCATTTGGAGAGTTCTGAGCAGGCTGAGCTTAGAGATACCAATAGTGGCATCATATTTTATTTAAAAACTTCTGCACAGCAAAGGAAACTGCCTATAGAGCAAAAAGGCAACCAATAATATGAGAAAGAATCTTTAGCAGCTGTTTCTCAGACAAAGGGCTACTATCCAGAATATATAAGGAGCATAAAAAAATTACCCCCCCCCAATTTAAAGACCCAACTCAAAAATGAGCATCTGAAATGAATAGATTTTTTCGGACGAAGAAGTAAAAGCAGCTAAAAAGTATATGAAGAAATGCTCAACATCACTGGTCATTCGAGAGATGTAGACGAAAACAACACTGAGTTTTTTTTGTTTGTTTGTTTTTGTTTTTGTTTTTTTGAGACAGGGTCTTGCTTTGTAGTTCAGGCTGGCCCTGAGCTCAGCCTCAAACTCACATCACAACAATCCTCTTGCCTCTGCCTCCTGAGTGCTGGGATTACAGGCGTGAGCCACCACACCTGGCACTGTGGTATGTAGTACTGATTGCTGCTGGGCATGAGTCTTCATGCCCAGTATTGTATGTGGCTGCAGGGGAATTGAACCTGGGCCCTTGTTCTTGCAAGACAGGCACCGGAACCACTGAGCTAACTCCCCGGCCAAACACTGAGATTTCATCTCACTCCACAAAGAATAGCTGCTATCTCAGAATTAGCCAGCAACAAATTTTGGTTAGGCTGCAGATAAAAAGGAACCCTCTTTACTGTTGGTGGGAGTATAGACTCGTACAACCCCTGTGGATTAGAGGTCCCATTTGACCTGGCTGTTCCTCTGCTAGATATATACATAAAATAATTAAAAGATTCATATCACAGTGACATATGCACACTCTTGTTATAACAATTCATTTGTGATTGCTAAATCTTGGAAACAACCAAAATGTCCATCAACTGGAGACTGGATAAAGAAGATGTCATTCTTTTATAGAACGGAGTGTTGTTCTGCCATAAAAATGTTAAGATTGAATCATTCATACTCAAATGGATGTACCTTCAGGACATCCTTATAAGTGAAATAAATAAGTCAAAGATGTGTAAATATATCTTTTCTCTGGTATGAGAAAACGAAGATGTAAATAAATTCTAGTATATATAGTAGATATGGTGAAATAGAAAAATAGGATGTAGAGGTAAATAATGAGGGGAAAAATAATGTGATAGTAATTTAAAAAAAGGAAACAAAATTTAAGTATATAGGGAGTGGCGGGTTGTAGGGTGGGTGGGGGAATGGGAAAAAATGAGAATCAAGTCGTGTCATATACCGGTACAAACTCTCAATGTTGAATGCAATGATGACGTGTATTCCTAATATACTAATAAAGGTTTGAATTAAAAAAACTAAAGATGTCAATAGTCCATAATGAAAATACACCTTAAAGAATGGAGAGTGGGCAGAGATGGAGAAGGCAATAATAGCCAGTTCTAGGTCTGACTTTTATGGACTAGAATTTGAGGAATGGTCAGGGGTGGTTACTAATGAGATTTCCTCTCATCAATTATGAGTGTCCATCCTCACATCAAGTGGAGTGTTTTTGACTTTACATGGAGCTAGACAGAAAGAGTGTGACTGAAAAAACCAGGGAGATCAAAACTGTAATGCTAATGATATATTGTGCCTATGTTCTGGTTATTTTGAGGCAGTTAGTGCACATGTTACTCCACTCATGCCAAAAGACAAAGAAGTGTGACGAGGGTGGGAGCACGTTTTTAAGGCTCATCTCAGCATGTTAAGCAAATACAGTGAGAGAAGGATGCTCTTGTGGTTTTCAAGAGTCAGAAGGTATTCTGTTTGTTTTGAGCCTATCACCAGAAGGTCTCCCCACTATCTCCTGCATTATGAATGCATACAAGTTTTCCTATTAAAGTTTCCTCACTTCTTTTGTTCAAGGAGGCTCTGCTTTGAGAATTATCTCTGATATATAACTTACTTACTGGAAGTGATAAAACCTTCACTCTTATCTCCTAGTTGAACTTTTCAGCTTAGAACTCAAAAGAAGGTAAACCGTGCATTTTGTTGTATTATCAACAGAAAAAAACACACTCTTAAGCTTCATTACAAACCTTGCCTTTGTTTACCATATTTTTCTTGACCATGTCTTCATAATCAAACCTTGTCCCATGTTTTTTCTCAGCCTAAAGTTTAGACTTTCTTTGAAATCCACTTTAAATGTTTACTCATTTTTCTTTTTCTCATGGATACATGAAGTATGCATACCGTGAAACTGTTGGTTGTTTTTCTACTGTTAACCTGGCTTTCATTACCAGGGTTTGTCCCAACTAAAAGCTATAAGAGTGGAGGGAAAATTATTTTTCATCCACAAAAGTGTCAGTGTTGCCCCCACCACTTTCCTCTGTTCTCACCCTTGCTACTCTCATTGAAATTTGAATATATAAAGTATGTAAGAAGTAGCATAAGTGCAGTGCTTTAAACCATTAAAAGTAAAGCCACATAGCACTTCTTCCAGAGCAATGCCTCTTAGCCCTTCTTCCTTCTCCTTATTTCTCCTGCCCTTCACCCATCCTCCTGTTTCTCTTTTCGTGTTATAGCTTTTTAACCTTGAGCTCCTCTCTTCCTTTTTCTCCCTCCTTCCTTTCTGCCCTGTAGAGAGTTTTTTTTTTATGCTGAATCTAGATTCAAATATTTTCAGAATTATAAAGTCCTGAAATTTTTTCCTATTTGAGAACAGATGTCAACCTGGTGGGTCTGTGAACATTTTAAAGGAATATTGTTTCATTAATTCCAAGGGGAGAAAAAGATAACATTGGTAGAAAGAGGAATAAGTAACTCTTGTACGTTAAAAGATCAGAATAGTAGTTATACTATTCACTTTTTGGACGCAAAATCAGACTCACAGAGGTGAGCATTTCCTTTGTTTGTGTTCTTAATTTCATTAGCAAATCTTATTTTCTTGGATGCATAAAACTCTGTTTTAGAGTAATATTTATCATAAAAATTAATCCCAGGATCCTCTATAATTACAAATATTAACCCTTAATATTGGTCCAGTGCTTTGTCAATGTGATTATAACAAAATTTCTACATATATTAACCTAATATAACACATGCTGCTAGAGCACAGAGGCTGGCATGAACTTCCAGGGATGATTTCACTGCAGCGGTTCTCAAGCCAGAGTGTGAATCAAAATCACACAGAGGGTTTGGGAAAGGATGCTTCTCTAGGTCCTGCTGAATTTCAGAGTCAGCAGGAATTGTGTGGAGTCTCGTGATTTGCATTTTGAGAAGGTTCTAGATTATGCTGATTTCTCAGTCCACAAACAGGGCCATAAGAACCACTATTTTAAGAAACTGGGACAAACTTAAACCCAACCAATTTAATCTTGCTTCACTGACACATTACTTTATGAGATTTCTTACTGAAACTAAGTTTCTTGTCCTTAAAAAATAGAAAATAACCAAGTATTACCCCAAGGAGAGTCCTACGGGTCTTTGTTCCAGGTTCCTGGTGTCCCAAACAATGAACTAAATGAGACACAGAAAAAGGAGTGATGGTATGCATTTATTAAAGGTACAAAAGAAGCACTCTGCACAGTGAAAGTGGGCAACAGAATAGGCTCATAGTGGTGAGAAGACTGGAGAAAGAGATCTTTTATTTCTGGTCTTTTTGTTTCCCAGAGGGCTATCCTGAGAAAGTTTGATAGCACATGATGAGTTATATTCTCTTATTACTGGATTTAGGGGTACTGCAGTTTCTTTCTGGTGGTGGTTTCTAAATTCTTTCTGTCCTGAGCAAAGAACTAGTGAAGACAAGCACAAATGATAGCAAAGTTTTATTAAAGATAGGAAAAGAGGGCCGGGGAGTTAGCTCAGTGGTTCCAGCACCTGTCTTTCAAGAGCAGGGACCCGGGTTCGATCCCCTGTAACCACATACCATATTGGGCGTGGAGACTCATGCCCAGCAGCAGTCAATATCACATTCCACAGTGCCGGGTGTGGTGGCTCATGCCTGTAATCCCAGCACACGGGAGGCAGAGGCAGGAGGATTGCTGTGATGTGAGTTGGAGGCTGAGCTCAGGGCCAGCCTGAACTACAAAGTGAGACCCTGTCTCAAAAAAACCTAAAAAAAAAAAAAAAAGTTAGGAAAAGAAACAGGCTCTGCAGAGCAAGCTTGTCCAAGTAAAGTTAGGAAAAGAAGTACAGCCTATAGTGTGAGGGTGGGCAACTTTGTAAAAGACAAAAGCACAATGTAGATTCAATGTGGACTGTCCTTTTTGTATCATTACTCCTCAGGCTGAAGTCCTGTCCAGGCTATCCTACCGAAAACCTAATCTAGTTCTCTCAAGAAATTCAGATGTAGGGCTCAAGGAACTGATCTGAGCATGGGTCGGGAGTCTCATCAGGACCCCTTTCCCAGTTAGTTTAAACCCTGCCCTACCTTCCTGTCTCACTCTATGTTATCTATGCATATTATTCTCATAATTCACTTTGTTATAACTGTATCCAAAATGCTTCCTGTATGGATGAGTTGATAATGAATTCATCAGTGGCCAAAAATTACCTTCAGATACTTCGAGGTATTTCTGCACCTGCACTGGAGATTTCTCCAAAAGCTGATTTATGGGTTAGTACATTATTGGTGCTTATTATTTGGGAGCTAGAGGGGAAGCTCACTGGGTAGAATCAGGATCTTTAAAGATTGATGGAGAGGTGGTCATTAGCCCATGATCAATAGGAAGCCATGTCTTGGTCCATGCTAATTACTGTTCTACAGGGACTTCCTGAACCATTCTAAGTTCATATTAAGATCAAGTAACTGGCATTTTCTCCTATCAAACTTTATCGTGGGCTATGTGAGCAGAGGAAGACAGTAATGAGTCATTGAAATTACAAGACTAAACAGTAGAGAGTAGTGCTGCCTGGTAGCACTAAAATGTACCCACATTATTTTGTCTACCCCCAACTGGCTTTCAAAATGAAAGTTTCTTGCACAAGGAAATGTCACTTTCCATCATCCATGAGTGAAATGAGAAAGAGAGCTGAATGACTCCAGATTCCTGGTGTCCAAACTGCAGATCCTTTACAGCTGCTTCCTGTACTGGGAAGCCTTATAGTTTGGGTTATAGTTTTCTTACTCTGAGATATTAAAATAAAAAAGGATTGAAGGTGTATTTGGTCACTAATATGTTTTCATTTAGATGTAAAATTAGTTGGAGAGATTTCCATTATTCATTTGACCTAAAGTTTTAAAAGGGTTTTGATCCTTAAATGTCATTAGACTGGATGCATTGAGAATGATAAAGCAGTTGAGTCTATAGTAATTAGTTTCCCAGTTCAGTGAGCAGGGCTGAGATATAAGTAAGGGGAGATAGGTCTCTGCTGATTAATAAGGTGGGCTGGAAGAACTATGAAGGCGAGAGTTCATCAAGCTGGAGAAAAATGAGGATCTTCAGAAGAGACCTGAGTCCAGGCAGGCTGCCCATATATTCAGTAATCACTTCTGGCCTCCTTCTGCTTCACTGAGTTGTTTAACCAAAAAACCTAACTGGTCAAAGGATGTGGGCTCAGAGGTAAATCTGGGCCCTGAGTTGCGGGGTTGGGTAGCTAGTAAGCTGTTGTTGTGTGGAAGGATAGAGGGCTGCCCCAGGGCTCATTTTCTATTAAGAAGCCTGGTGTCAGGGCTTTGTGATGGCTTCCACAACATGGGATGGGTGGTAGCTGCTAAGATAATAACAGAAGTATTTTAGAAATCAAAGCAAGGAATTCTGTAGTGTGTTTAATTATTGATTATTCAAGACACTTTTGATTCATTTGTAAGTTGGCTAATCATGGAATAAATGCAGACATTGTGGAAATTATTGCATAGGTCGAATGTCTAGAATGCCCAAGTTAAGTGGTGAAAAAAGCCCAATTTATAAGCAAAAAAAAAAAAAAAAAGACCACAATTGACTCTAGAAAGACTTTTATTGAAAATATAGTGTAGGCAAGGAGATCTTATTTTCAGATTAATATAGACTTGATTTTCCTGTGGGTATGTATAATTGTGATAATCAGAATGAGATGATTACTAATACAGAAGCCAATACTACTAAAATTAAATTACGAGTAATTGTATTAAAGTTCTAAATTTGTGTCAAAATAACTGATTTCAGTCAGTTATACTATTAACACATGAGACCAAGAAGGCTGTCTTATGACTTTTATAAAGGTGGTAGCTTCCAACCAGATGACTGATTTATACAAACTTAAATTTTAGTTGATGTAGAAAGAAGAATTTTAGGAATGCTGTAGCAATGATTAACATAATGCATAACTTATTTTCTTTAGAAAATTTTTGGCTATGGATGCTATCAGAAATAGTGAATATTTTTCATAATACTCAGGCTTACATTGATGGGGTTCAGATATATTACCTCAAAATATTACACTTCAGTGTAGTCAAGAACAAAGTAGCTTACATTGATGGGGTTCAGATGTATTACCTCAAAATATGACACATCAATGTAGACAAGAAAAAAGTAGCTTGTCTCCTCCCTTTCCAGGTTCATAGTAAGACACCTATAACAAAGACAAGATTAATAAATAACTGTATAAACATATTAAATATATTTCATGTGACATGGGAGCTTTAAGGAATGAAGAGTGCCCCAGTTTTACAATTAGATTGCTTAGAAAAGTCAGTATGGAGAAGTACAGCCTAAATGTAACTAACTGTGTTAAAGCCCACTCTGGCATATTGGCTGAAAGTATTTGGTAAATTGTATGTACAGGAGAAACTCCCCCTGAAGAAAATAACAAAAGCCTTTTGCAAGAGGTGTCCTCACCATAACCAGAATAAAGTAACATCCTTATCTCTGAAGACAGGGACTCTGAGAAGAGAGTAAAGAGAGGGCCTTCCTAACTCCTAGATTACTGGGCGCTTGGTCCTATCCCATTTCTCTACAGTTCGATACTCTTCTTCAAAACCACTGTTAAGATATAACTTTTTCTTCAGGTCTTCATTTCTTTGGGAAAGTTCTCATGGCATGCAAAACTCAGATTATTATTATTATTATTTTTTTTTTTTTTTGAGACAGGGTCTCGCTTTGTAGTTTAGCCCTGAGCCCAGCCTCCAACTCACATCACAGCAATCCCCCTGCCTCTGCCTCCCCATTGCTGGGATTATAGGTGTGAGCCACCACACCCAGCACTGTGGAATGTGGTACTGATTGCTGTTGGGCATGAGTCTCCACGCCCAGTATTGCATGTGGTTACTGGGGGATCGAACCCGGGCTCTTGCGCTTGCAAGACAGGCGCTGGAACCACTGAGCAAAATCCCTGGCCCAACATTCAGATTATTAATTTTGTCCTGTCAGCTACCCAACATTTCCCAGGCATTTTGTCAAATATATCTAGATATCACTGACAAGGTATTTTTAGGTGAAATTAACATTTAAATAAGCAGACTTTTAGGTGAAATTAACATTTAAATAAGCAGACTTCAAATAAGCAGATTCAAGTGAAGACCTTCAGAAATCACTGAAGCCCCTAAAGAGGGAAAACTGTGCCAGCCAAGTGCCTTGGACCAGGGATACACTATGAACTCTTCCTCATCTCCATTCTGTCAGCCATCTGCAGGGTGGATCAGGTGGGCAGGCTGGAGAGTCAGGCCGGAGTTAATGAGGCTGTCTTTGAGTAACACCACTTCTACGGGTGTTATAAACGGTTAATTTAATTGTTTCTTTGGCATCTATTTTTAGGCCTGCCATAAGTGTCTGGAAACCCAGTTGTACTCCAATGCATCTGGCTACTTAAAATCTTTCCTTCCTTGTGCATTTCTTTGAACTATAGCTTATTTCGTGCTCATTATACTTATGCTAAAACCCAACCCGTCCCACAGCTGCTGGACACAGTGACTTAGTAATCAATGCCAGAATCATGTGAGCAAATTTTCTCATGGTTTCAAAACTGCCACACTAGACAAGGTTCCCACCAATGAACCTTTGTGAGAAGTACCCAAAGTATATCAAACTCAGCGAATCCTGTCCAGGGCCGAGCTGGCTCACTTCTCAGTTCATTTCTAGACCTTTCCTTGGATGCCAAGTTTGTCTCCCTGAGGCAGGACCAAGATTCATTGTCTTTTTCTTTTCCCAGGGTGCCTTCTCAGTTTTTTATAGACTTTAAAGCCAAGGAAAGAGTTTTTCTAAGGGATAAAATAAGCACACTTGGGAATGCATTTGTGTCACACTGCTGGCACTTATCAAAGGTAAAAGTACTTCTCTGCACTTACCAAAATTACTTCACAGACATCATTTTCATTTAACAGTCAGCACCCACAGCCTGCAGTAATAAGCACAGTATATCTAGATGTCACATTATGCAGATAGGGAGGAGACTCAGAATTCTCTGCTACTAGGTAAGGACATTAACCAACACTTGATCTCAGACTTTGAGGGCCCTTCCTCACATTCCACACACCATCTCACGTCTCACACATTCCAAGCTGTCTCTCAGATCTACTCACCTGATAATCAGGTTCTGAACTTGTCCAGCGCAACCAGCACAGGAAACAACACTGGCACCAGAGTAGGTAAGCTGAGTCAGAAATTCTAGTAACAAAATCATTTCAACTTGTTAGATATGGCTTGATTAAGGCCATGAGAGTACCAAAAATATTTTTATTCTTCTTCAGGTAAAAATTATTTTAATTTATGTAGTATCAGTCAAGTGTCATATTATGCTTTTAAGAGATCAGTAGAATTTATGTTCCTTAGCTGCTGATGAGGGGATTGGAAGTTTCTTCATTCACCTTTACTTGGACTCATCCCACCCATTCCCTCAGAAACTTCTGTTCTGAGATGTTAACACTTAGCTGGGGAGGAGAAAGTGGGCATTCCCCAGAAAGTCATAATCACGTGTTCTTTTCAATCATTTATTCCCTCAGTGTTTCTCTCTCTCTGTCTCTCTGTCCTTTTCTGCCTCTCTCTGTGTCTGTCTCTTCCTCTCAATTTTAGTCCTTAGAGAAAATCCTCTCAACTCATTCTTGAAACTATGGGAAAATTCATTCTAAGAATGCTAAGAATAACAGGCATTGTCAGAGAAAAATTAAATACTCTACTGACCATTCTTTGCTTTGGGCAAGGATTCACATTGTCTCTATAGAAAATAAGGTATATGTTATGCAAAACTAAAGCACTCCCTCTTGTTATTCCAAGGCAAAGTGACCTACACCATTTTATCACTTCAGCCTTATAGTTCTGTGGCATTACAAAATATAATGTATTAATGAAAGATAAAAATCAAGAAGTATTCCAGAGTGAAGAGCCTGACTAGTCCTCTTTTTATTTTCCTGGTTTGCCTGCATGCCTCTTTCCAACTTGCCAGAATGAGACCTTCTATAAGGCCAAGTATTTAGAATGTAGGTCAGTCTGTTTCAATTTCACTGCTCATAGAAGAGGATCAGCTGGAAGAATCTCAGGAGTTTTCTTTGAATTAGCCACTCCCACCCTACACATCAGGACCTTATCACTGTTCCTAAGGAATGGCCAGCACCTGAATCCAGTGGGACGAAAATGACAAATCACTTTTCCAACATGTCCTAGATTCCTCCCAACTCCTTCCTCATTTGCTGCATTTCTCAACTTTCTTCCACAGCCAATTCTGATCTTTATGTCCACTTTTCTGTGGCTTCTCTCTGTGTTTGAATAACTACTTAAGACTCAGATTCGAGAGTCGGAGATATAGCTCAGTGGTTCCTGCTCCTGTCTTGCAAGCACAAGGGCTCTGGTTTGATCCCTGGTAACCACATACAATACTGGGTGTGGAGACTCACACCCAGCAGCAATCAGTACCACATACCACAGTGCCGGGCATGGTGGCTCACATCTATAATCCCAGCACTCAGGAGGCAGAGGCAGGAGTATTGCTGTGATGTGAGTTTGAGGCTGAGCTCAGGGCCAGCCTGAACTACAAAGCAAGACCCTGTCTCAAAAAAAAAAAAAAAAAAAAAAAAAGACTCAGATTCGATATGGCTCTAAATTTCTCTTTCTCTTCCTCAAGAATATTGTCCCAAGGAACCCAGTACGTAGTATCTAACATGTCTGAAATTTGTAGCCTGAGTCCTGGCGTTTTTCCTCTAGCTTACAGTGTAGAGAATAAAGCAAATAAACAAAAAGAACATAATCTCATTCTAGATCTTCTTATCATTTAGAGGCGCCATGAGCTGACTCAGTGATAGAATTACTGCAAATTTCTAAGGTAATCTCTTTACTTATGAGATTTAGACATTATTTGGCACAAAATGGGCCTTCAAAATGTAGTAGAAGAATGAGGAATGGAAACTGAAGTTTCCTTGAGAAGCCTCAGTATTGTTTTATGTTTTTTACGTCTAACCAAGTCACATCACAAATCTTCAGGTACCACCCCCACCCCAAGCTCCAAGAGGTTCAAGGCATTCAAAACCTTGAGCAATGTATTTTTACCAACTCTATGACTCATCATATTCTGAACACAATTACAGTGGCATACTTAAAAGTAGAGACTTTGTGATCAGAGATGGAAACATAGCTCTGCAACTTAATTGGTGTTTGATTTTAAAATCCATGAGCCATCGCTTCTCGGCCTTTTGGCTAAGATCAAGTGTAAAATCCATGAACCATAGTTTTCTTATGTTTGGAATGATTGTAGAACCACTTCATTGCCTTGTAGAAATCAAGAAAAATAATTTGCAACTAGTGCTTAACATCAGAAAGTAAGTGTTCACTGAATAAATTAGGTAGATTTTTTGGCAACATATTCTCCTGACTCTTGTTTGTCTAAAATAATCTATTTCACCTTTTTTTCTCTGGTTGGCACAAATATTTGGTGGACTACTTTAAACAGGTGATTAAATTGCCTTCAGTTTTTATTGTTCTGTTGAGCAGTCTGATATTGTCTAACTTTAATAGAAAAGTGTCTGTGTTCTTTTTTTTTTATTTTACTTTGTTTTTGAGGGTTTTTTTTTTGTTTTTATTGGTGCTGAAGTTTGAGCCCAGAACCCTTGCACCAAGCTACATTTCTGCCCCTCTTATTTATTTTATAATAGGGTCAAACAGATGCTCAGACTGGGCTTGAAACTGAGATTCTCTTTCTCTGCATGCCAGAGTGCTATGAGGGTAGACATGAGTCACCATGCCAGCCTTCTCTCTGTTTTTAGAATATTCTAGAGAATATTGAGATTCAAAATTTTTGTTTCATTTGGAGTTGATGGAACTTCATAATTCTATGTATCAGTGTCTCTGAGTGATTTTTTTTAGACAGAGATTTTACTACATAGTTTGGGTTGCCTTGACCTCGCTACATGATCCAGATTGACCTTGAACTCTGGGTAGTCCTCTGCCCAGGTGCTGCCATCATGGGCCTGCTCCACCATGCCTGGCCCTTGAGTGAATTTTGAAGATTTTCCAGGAGTTCCATTTTAAAAGCATTAAAGAGATAAGCACTGGAGAAATATAACTCATTTTATTTTCTTACTTTTATAATGTGCTATTTCTTCCTTCTGGCATTTTTTCTTTTTTATTATTTTGGCTTCTTGATTTCCCATGCTGTTGAGTCCTGTTGTAAACTGGATTATAACTAAGTAGACATTTCACAAAATCAGGAAACTTCTACCTGAACTTGACCAGTAAAAAGCCTGGATGAAAGTGAAAAATCTTCCTATATAATAAAACTGCAGAACATGAGATAAAGTTATGATAACCCATAAGATTACAAGTATAACCACTTAGGTAATGTTGTTCCAATGGGAAACGGGTAACATAGCAAGTGAACATGGAAAGAACAAAGAATATTTTAAGGAAGTGATTGATCCGATGTCTTGGTCACCCAATGAGGTGACTGATATCTATCTAGACTTATTTAACCCAGTGTTACCACTTATCTTATCCCTTGGGGAAGTATAAAAACCTGGTTATTTTGTCTTTATCTTGAGGCCTGCCCTCCAGCAGATATGATTCTAATCACAGTCATCATATTTTTATCTTTTGCACTGACTTTCTCAAGGGTCTTGCACTATCTGATTGCCTATAACATTTCTACCTAGTTTAGCTGTGTATATTATCTCCATTTCCCAAATGCTGAAATAAACATTTTGTGATTTACTTGATTTTCTAAATTATTATTTCTTGATTAGACGAGTTTGGTTCTTAAGGTTAAATCCTGAGTGGTATTACGAAGGAAGGAATTTAATTTATTTTGGCATTTACCAAGATAAGGTAGTAAATTGGATATGTCTAGTTTGCTGGACTGGTACAGACCATCATATTATTCCCTTGAAATACTCCAGTTCTGTGAAGGGGAGAGTCCTCTTTCCTGTGTTCACTGAAATGCACTTAGGTGACTGCTTCTGCTGCAGCCCCGTTTTGTGGGGTTTTTTACTGGGGTTCTGTGAGAACAGATGTGGGCAGTAAACATCACGTGCCAGCAAAAAGCACCCCATGATTTATCTTAGTACATTTAAATCTTTATGTGTGATATTTGCTATAGTCTCTATGGATTGGCTGAATCACTTTCCTACTCGTGTTATTATTTTAAAGAAATTCAGAAAAAATTTCTCTTTCCCTTTCAAATATTATAACATAGTGTGAAAGAAAGCTCGTTCTAATGTGACATTTGCCTGGTGATTATGTTGAATTAACAAGGCAACGTCTGGGAGAGGAAAGCTCCTATCTGTTCCCTGGGTGGTCACAGGGTGAGCTCATCTTGAATGATGGCAAACAGATCCTCTGGGGCTTGGGAAAGTTACAGTTGCAGCAGATACCCTTAGCTGAGAACTGCAGCGAGGAACCACATTTCCCGGGAGAGCCCAAGAGAAGGAAAAGTGTTGGTAAAGCTGAGAAGTCGTTGTCCAGACAGCTCAACACTTCTGTATTAGAACCACACCTAACTCTGTGAATAAATGAGTGCAGATTCAGAGCTTGCTTTCACTCTTCTGGAGTGGAGGAGGGGACACAGCCGTCAGGAAAGCAAAGGGTAATGTGGATGTGAAGGCATCTGCACACTATTTGCCTTCTACCTTTTCCTCCACTGCCCTCATCCTCTGGTTTATGGAGACAGACAAACATGAATGCCAATGCCAATGTTTAAACTAGAGAATGATTATAATAAATATCCAAATAATTATAACACTTAAGTAGGTTTAAAATTTCAAACATCTTGAGGTTGAATGGAAAGATCTTTAAATTGAGGAACTTTCACTTTATTCAAGGAAGAAAAACTAAGGCAAACATAAGATATTTTATGAATTATTATTTTGTTAACACCAAAGTTTTCACTATTTATCTACCATATTTATGATGGAAAAGTCTACTGTATTAATTTGTAGGACTTCTGTCACACAGTACCCAGGCTCGGCAGTTTTAAGAACAGAAATAACATGATTTACTGCCTATCACAGACCTCAAAGCAATGGGGACAACTGACTGTGGAGTGAAATATCCAAGACTGTAAGCTAAAACAAACCTTTCCCCTTTTAAAGTTTAATATCTTAGGTATTTCGTTATAGCAGTAGGAAGCAGTTAACTAGGGCAGTTTATAAACAAATTGCTAAAATATATGTCATGTGAGTTGGATTTTTCAAGGTGGATTGTAGGAAAGCAAGGTGGATTTTGATGTGGAATGCAAACAATACACTCCCTCACTCCTTACCCCCACAATCCTGTCATTTCTACATCTATGTTGGCATCTTTTTTATTTTAATTTTTATTTTTTGAGACAGGGTCTCGCTTTGTAGTTCAGGCTACAAATCCTCTGCCTCTGCCTCCTGAGTGCTGAGATTATAGGCATGAGCCACCACGCCTAGCACTGTGGTATGTGGTACTGACTGCTGGTGGGTGTGAGTCACCACGTCCATGCCTAGTATTGTATGTGGTTACCAGGGATCGAACCTGGGCCCTTGCACCAGGCACCAGAACCACTAAGCTAAATCTCCGGCCCTACGTTGGCATCTTTTGATGGCTTTATTGGAACAAAACCACCAGAAAGTTGTGTTTTCTGTCTAGCCATTAAGGTGAGTAAAGTTTATGTCTCCTTTCTCTTCTGCTTTTTCTTCTTTTCATTACTTAGATTGTTCTAACCTGTTTGTATACAGGAGTGTAACTAATTTGATTGTCTTAATCATTATACTACACATATCAAATAACTACACTCTGCACCGTAAGTGCATATAATTTTTATTTGTCAATCATACTTCAATAAAGCTGGAAAACAAAGTAGATGAATAAAATAAATAGCACAGTAATCTGTAACAGAACACTCTTTTTTTTTTTTTTTTAGGTTTTTTGAGACAGGGTCTTGCTTTTGTGGTTCAGGCTGGCCCTGAACTGAGCCTCAAACTCACATCACAGCAATCCTCCTGCCTCAGCCTCCTGAGTGCTGGGATTACAGGTGTGAGCCATACGCCCGGCACTGTGGTATGTGGTACTAGTTGCTGCTGGGGTGAGTCTCCATGCCCAGTACTGTTATGTGGTTACCAAGGATCGAACCTGGGTCCTTGTGCTTGCCAGACAGGCACCAGAACCACTGAGCTAAATCCCCGGCCCAACAGAACACTCTTACGCCTAGTATACATATATTAATCTCTCTTAAGAGAACTGAAAGTTGTATGTGTACCCACAATTTATAGAACAAAACGGTATTTCTAATTTAAGAAAAAATTATTATTTTCCTTTTGTAAGAATTCCTGGACTGAATGTATTACAAATGCATTTAAGACATTGTGATGAAAGCCATTCATATTTTGGTCAGAAGTAATTACTTTCAAGGATGGGGGGTTGTGGCAGAGGAAAGATACCCAACTCAGGGCAATCAAAACACAGGAAATAAAAGCCCTAAAGGAAGGCGCTGGGCCTGAAGTTCCACCCTGTCATCCACTTTCTTCTCCCAGGACCCACTTCCTGTTTTCATTATCTCTCAATAATGCAATCAAATTATGATCTCATCAATGAATTAGTACAATGATGAAATTAGAGCCCTCGCTACCTAATCATTTTCCAAAAGCCCGTCAGTAACCACACCTTCAGCACAGCGAGCCTTTTGGGGGACATACCACATCAAAACGATAACACTGAGGCACAATGATCAGGGAAAATTTTAATCACTAGCTTCTTTTATTACAAACTAGACTCCTGTATCTGGAACACAATAATCTGAGCCTTTAACATTCTATCAAGTAGAAAAGGTGAACAAATGGATATAAAATCAGAGTGACAAAATGGAAGAGTTCTGGAAGAGACACAGTTAGGCTCCAAAGACTGCAGAAATATCTAAAATTCTTTAGTTATTTGAATTATCATCTAGCTGGCACGTCCTCCTTCTGTTTTCTACTCAATAACTCTCCCTTTAAGCAACTGAGGTCTCTAATTCTGGTAACTTACACATACCCGGCATTGTTTGAGATGATTAGGAGAGAAGGATGAAAAACACACAGTGCTTCATTTGGGAAGCTCACACTGCAGTGGAAAAGATCCCCAGAGACCCTGGTAATCAGTAGAAGATACTGTGGAAATCATATACAAAGTGATGTGTAAGGTTACAACAAAAAGTAACTGACCCTGGATAGTTAGCTGCAGAGTATGAGGAACAGGTGACACTTGAGCTGGGATTTGACATGTAAACAGGAGTTACTGGGCAGAGAATAGAGGAAAAGATGTGTCAGGTAGATGACAATATATATACTGTATGCTTCCAGGGAAGCTGAAAGTGCATATAACTGTATATGTTATTCCAGTGAAAAGTAGAAGTGAGAGAAATACTGAACATCTAAGAATATTACCAGATAATCATAAATGGACTATTGTGTAACCATTTTAAATGATGTGTACAAGGACATTTGACTGTCATATTGAGGAAATATTCTGCTGTAGTGATAAGAGGAAACTAAGGGAATAAATGCTGTTGTTTATGTGGAATGACTTGAACTTTTGTATACATCAGTGTCTATAATATGAATGTACATATCATTGTTACTTTCTATTTTTTAAACTCAGTTTTATGGGTTTGTATCATTTTAATAAAAATATAGGATTAGGAAATTGACAGGATATAGCAGGTTCCAGGGGAAAAAAAGACCAAAGGACTTGAGAGAGGCCCGTGAGAAGGAGGTGGGGCAGGTAGGCCCACGTCTGTTGTTACTTCTTTATCTCATGGGCAAGAGGAATTAGATCAACCTAAGTTTTGTACTGAGCACTGGAGAGCCCTGCTGAAATAGAAAATGACTGACAAAATTTTGTCACAGGTTCATTCTTCACCTCGTTGTATGCAGAGCTCAGATAGTCTGATCCCTCAGACACAGTGGGCCTCATTTTCTATGGATTCTGTGGCCTCTTTATATGTCTCAGACAGCAGTTTATTTATCCAAAGCAACAGTGGGTTATTGCTACTGCTTTTGAACTCTAGCTGAGGTACTTGGCCTGCATTTATATAAATGTATGTTTTATTTTTCTTCTGCATTCCTAGCTTTGAATAAATCCATTTAAAGACACATACATTTGTCCATGCAATAATGACCTTTCTGGCAAAGAGCTGTATGCTGATGGATAGGGACATAAGAAACATGCATTTTGAAAGCATCAAAAAGGGAATTTTGACATTGTAAAGTGCTACTTGGAAAACTCTGTTAAATTAAAAGTCAGTGAGAACTGCTAGTGTTGTGGTTCAAGAACCAGAGTAAAGGTAAAAGACCATGAAAACACACACACACACACACACACACACACACACACACACACACACACACACACGTTTACTTCTATAATTTCATAGGATTAGAACTGAAAACTGTAATATAACCATATTCCTCTTTGATATTAGCATATATAACTTGCTAAATTTATTTAAGGAAGTACAAAAAAAGAGCAGGATGACAAATTCTGATGGTAATGAGTGCATCTTTTTTATTTACACCAAGCATCTTGTTACATGGTACCAGGCAGGGTGCGTAATCTTTTAGGGCAGAGGCCACTTCAGCCCCCTCTGATCCACGCCTGTGGTAAGACCCATGGTAGAGATGACCTACCCCACTGCCTGGCATCACCTTGTCTTTCCCGTATGGGCCAGGCATGTAGGGGAGTGGCACAGCGGAGAGGGACATGTGCTGGCGCTCCAGCTGGGTCTGCAGGGGCCACGCTGAGGAGCAGTGACTGGAGGCTCAGTGGCCAGGCCAGGTTTTTGTCTGAGTACAAAGAAACAGAACTTACCCTACTAGTCCCCAGTCATTTTTACTGAAGGTTGTCTCTGAATGTGCTTTGTTACCACTAAGCAAAACACTGAGTCCAAGTGTGCTCTGAGCCAGTCAGCAGCTGAGCGGGGCCAATGTGGGGCCTCCAGCCAGCCCCACCCTGCTGTGGAGATCCCCACAGAGTGCTCCATTATTACTGCTCCTAACAGGATTTGTCCCCACACTTTCCTTCTTTAATATTATGACATAAATACAAGTTTAGAGTTTTATGTGGTTTAGATTCCCAGACAGGTGAAGATGCCCCTTCTCTTACAGATAACAGTTTTTGTAGATGAATCAAGCAGCCTAAAACTGAAATGTGAGATGTATCTTTGCCCAGACAGTGAAAATACACAAGGCAGACAGAAATCCCCAGACCCCAGTCTCCAAATCCAGACTGATATCTCCTCTCTCCTTGAGCAGAAAAGAAACCTGAAAAGATTTAAAAATTTAATATTCATTATGCTTGGGTAGGGCCTCCTAAAGCTCCCTGATGTGTGTATGTGAAAAAGTGAATTCATGTACATGAGTAATGTGTACGTGTGTACTTTTCTATATATTAAATAATACATGTGGGTCTATGTGCCAGATATGTGTCTGTATGTATGAATGCATGAGTGTGTATGTGTATGTGAGTGTGTGTGACTGTAAAGCATTTAGGTGCAAATAGGAGCTGAGAAATTTATTTGTCCTGAAAACATGTCAAATTTCTGTAGATCTCATTATGACTCAAACCTAGTCTCAGACTTGTTCTGATGGGGAATTGGATTCGTGTTGACAGTACAGTTTCAGAACAGTGGTTTAATAGGTCGAAGTCACATCAACTATATTTAGAGATGTCTGACAATACCAGAGAAATGTTTGCCTTCATTCCTTGACTGTCTCCTAGTTTTGTTATGTGTGTAAGTACCAAGGTATGTCCATGGCAAAGGCCAGGAACTAAATTTCAAATACAACAAGAGCTTCCATTCTAGAAAAGATACTCATATGAAGCTTGTCTTCTCCATTTTAAATTTCAAAGTGCAGGAAATGACTTTTCAAAGTGTAAATCTGGAGGAGCCTGGGAGAGTGGGGGATGGGAAAGAAGCATCTGGTAGAGGAAGGACAACAGGAATGAACCCCAGGGTGACACAGCACAAAGAGGACAACCAGGGTGGTGCTGTGGCATGGAGATGGCAGTATTCTTCCTCTTCGCTGCTGGGAGGAGGTGTGTTCTGAGGGGCCGTGCCAGCTCAGCTGTGTGGCGCATGTAACTGAATCCTGCTAAGGGTCAGCTTCACACAGGCCCTCAGGACGGTGCCTCACTCATCATCCAAGTTCTTTAACTATCAATAGAACACTGGTAGATCACTGCCATTTTTATGGAGTTCCAAATATCTAGCTGGGGAAAAAACCTATGGGGCTCAGGCCATTGGCAAGATGAAGGTGGGAGGTCCGAGGGCATCATTTGTCCAGAGCAAGAAGCCACCTTCCTCTCCAGGGTCTGGAAATGCTGCCACATGGCAGTTTACATAGTAGAACTTCCCTCAGAAGTTGGGATTTTCCAGGTGGGACAGTTTCACATACTTTTTAAACAGATATGAGAAATATAGAACATATGAGGGTGTAAATATCAGATTGTAAAATTGGAGAGCTGCAGGAGACCCTGAAGACCACCTTATAGAAGTTCCCCATTTTGTAAGTAAAGGGCCAGGCTGGTAAAGACTATGTCCTTCCTGGCCTCCCCTTTAAATGTTGGCATTTTCTTATCTTTTCTCCCTAACAATGGTGGCTTCGTTTATAGTCTAGAACTTGCACACATCTTATATCCACACAGTTGAATTATAATCTGTAAGTGTTTATCAAAAAAGGCCAAGTTTGCTCATGCACTGAAGGCTTATTTTACCAGTTCTATAAGCTGCTGATCTGTGTGTGGATACTGCGCTCCCTCAAATGACAGACTGTGCAGCTGGGTGAAAGTCAGCTTCTCCAGGCTCTGCTACCAGGGCCAGCTGCAGTCAGATGTTCACTGCCTATGAAATGCTCTTTGCTCTTCTTTTTGGGCTTGGCTCCAAATCACACACACACACACACACACACACACACACACACACACACACACACACACCCTGCATTGGAACCGGCTTGTGTGTTCTGTGACAAACAACTCAAATAATGGCCCCTGGTGGTTCAAAAGCAGTATGCAGTCTGTAATCCCACTGACTGTTAGCGCTTTTAGATTTCAGTTTTAATAAGCAAAAATTCTTATTCTCCCACTTTCTATTATTGTATACATAACTAAATTTCCTTTACTAAGTGGTTTTTACAGTTCTGATAAAATTTTCCAGATAACAATATTTTCTTTATATCCTAGAGCAGAAGCAAATCTTATCCTCAGCTCTTGGACGCACTGTTTAACTGCACAGCAAGTGTACTTCAAGCTGCCTCTGAAAGTGTCACCCTTCTGCCCTGGGTACAGCCTAACCAGAAATGCTGTGGTGGTGTCCCCAAGGCTGCCTCCTTAGGGTACACGAATGGGGAGGCAGCGGAACCTTTAGGTCCTGAGGGTGAATCCTGGAAAGCCACCTACCTGTCTGCTCAGCAGAGTATTCTACCACATGTCACAGCCATGACATGGTACCTGGCCTGTGGCCCACTTTGATAAACCACCCAATCTCAGAACAGAAACTCCAGAATTGTCAGCTAAAATATTTTGCATGAGTTAATTGCCTCAGATATTTTGCTATAATAACACAAAGCTGGCTAATATGTTGTCATAGTTTGTGTTTTATTAAGAGATAGATTTGATTGTAGGGTACTTGTGAAGATCTCTTACTGCACTGGAAATGCCAAACCTCTTTTTGTTTTTGGTTGACATATTTTTTTCATTCATATATTCACTCAGTGATCATTATGCCCCAAACAGAGGAGTGTAAGGAGCTTAGGCAAGAACAAGGTGAAAGTGAAAGGACTCCAAGCTCAGTCCATGGAAGCTGTGTGCTCTATGCCAGAGACTATTCTTCAGGTGGTAGGAAGCCAGAAGCAGAAGAAATGGATTCCAAGGCTTCTAAAGTCCTTGAACTGGTAGCATAAGAGCCATGAGGACAAGGGAGAACTTCCGGATGACCACTGGCTTCATGCTGTGGAGTCCTTGGAGCTCAGTGGGAACCTTCTTGCACAAAAGGGATGAAGAAGTCAGAGCAGGTCTTTGTAGAAGAATGTGATTGTTTAGAAATCAAGGTACACTGGGGCATTTGGGTAGGCCTCAGAATATGTGTCTCTCTTAAATGTGGGGGCTATAGAATGAGACATCTCAGTCGTTGTTTCATTAGCATCACCTTGTGTGAAAACAATGCTTTTTCAACTGGCTGGATTTCTGGAGTCCTCAAACTTTCCCCTCCTTACTGTTGGGCTCATCTTCCTGAAAATGGCTGCACTTTTGGTGGCAGTGCACAGGTGGGATTGTTTTGTCAGACCTCTCCTGTCTGCCCAAGCTCCAGCCCTCTCTACAGTAGGGAGAGGCTCAGTGTGTGAGTCTCCTCTTAGCTCTGCTTCAGCCTGAACCGCAGCTACATCATGTCCTTTCCCTTTGACTGACCATCTACAACTCTGCTCATTTCTCAGCTCTTCTAGGAACAGATGTTTGTTGGGTGTATATAGAACCTGAGACCTTGTGAAGTAGACACAAGGACATTGCCATCACAAATCCTTTTTGGAAAATAGATTCAGTAAAACTAAGGAATGTGACTAAAAGATGAAGATACAGAGACTCCGAGGGCCTTTTCTGGAGGAGGAAGGTACAGAAATAGCAGATTTATTCTTGTAGGAGATGCATTTTACCCTCTATTACAGGCCCTGGTATACAACATAGGTAAGAGGCCTGGTGTGTGTGCATGTGTGTGTGTGTGTGTGTGTGTGTGTATGCGCGCGCACATGCACTGGGGATTGAGCCCAAGTTACCCTCCATATTGAGCATGCATTCTACCACTGAGTTTTACCTCATGTCCAGTTTTTAATGCAATAATGACAATAATAATAGTATTTGTTGAACTTATAATGAACTAGACACTAAATAGATTGCATGTTTTACTTCATTTATTCCTTGCTGTTCTATGAGATAGACACTATTCGTTTTCTTCTCCATCTGTTCTTTTTAAACAAGGTGTATAACAAACTGTATAGTCAGTTTACATAGTTGGTCCACACTGGTGGAGCTCAGCACTGGTGGAGCTAGCTCTGTTCCAAACCTATCAAACTAAGCCCGAGTGTTGCTGTGAGTCCTGAGCTGAAGAATGCTCCCCTGAATACATGTCCGCCTATCACCAAAGAGCGAGGCCTTACTTGGAAATCTTGTTGTTTTAGATGTAATGAATATGAAGTCACATAAGACTAGGGCAGAGCCTGGATGAACTGGCTGGTGTCCTTCTGGGACAGAGTCATACAGAGGACACCATGTGAGACAGAGTGGCATGGTGCATGTATAAGCCAAAGAATGCCAAGAATTGTTGACATTAGGAAAGGGGGTTGGGAAAAACAGATTTCCTTTGCTTACCCATTGGTGGGTCTGTAATAGAGGTAGTTGAGGAAGATCAAAATATTCTACCCCAAATATATTTCTTATGCATATTTCAAGTTGTTTATTCAGAGAAACTAGCTTTTTACATACATAAGAATGACTCTGACATAGAAAATAATATATATCATCTACATTAGTAAATATTGGGCAAAGACAGAATCTTTGTTTGCCTAGAAAGATCATTTGACAGGAAGAAGAGACCGGTATCTGACCCAGACAGAGATCTCCATGGTAGGTGTTATCAGGGAGAACTCACTGGCAACACAAGACATCTCTTACTCATGGTCGCAATCTTCTCCAACCTTCCACAGCAGCCACCCACCCTTTCCCCAGGACCCCAACCCCCTGTCCTTCCCTTAACTCTATATAAGGGTCAATATCTTGACATTTTTTGATTCTCATACTCTGTATGGTTTCTGTGTTAATACATGGTAACAAATTTGTTTTTTTTTAATTTATCTGTATATTATCAGTTTATTTCATAGAATAAAATGATCAAAACTTCAGAGTCAAAAGAGTAAAGTCAATGCTTTTTTACATGTTTCTACTAAAAGGCTAATGAGAGAAAAATATGCAAATGTATTTGATGTAAATTTTCTGACTCAAGAGACTTTAAAATGAGGATCCGAGTAGAGTTTATACTTGTCTTTTTTTGATAGTTTGATGGAGGAGTGAGTGTGTAGCTGTACAGAGATGTGACTGCATTAAAAGTCCTGTCTAATCATAACCCACTGAGGGTCAGGGGGGGACCATGGTCCACATTCTCTTGTCTCTGAGATTAACTCTGTTCCTTTTCTCTGGGAACAAGAAAAGTTGCCCTTGAATGGGGTCTTCTGACCCGCTCTGAGAGTGACAAGTGAAAGATGAGATATATGTTCTGAAAACACAAAATCAAAAAGCCTGCAGAATGGGCAAAATTACAGAAAGTCTTTTCTGAGACTTAGAGATTTTCCTGACAAGGGTGAATGGTGATATTGACATTATGTTAGAAACCTAATTTGCTACAGGGAACAATTTCCCAGAATCTAAAACCACCTTGGATTGAGAAATACTAGAATGACTAGCTTTTAATATCTCTCTCTCTCTTTTTTAAGACTGGGTCTCACTTTGTAGTTCAGGTTGGCCCTGAGCTCACAGTGTAACTCAGGCTGGCTTTGAACTCACAGCAATACTCCTACCTCTGCCTCCCAAGTGTTGGGATTATAGGCATGAGTCCACAGCTGGCTCTCTCTCTCAGTCTCTCTCTCTCTCTATATATATATATACATATATATATATTTTTTTATTTTTTAAATTTTTTAAATTTATTTTTAAATTTTTTTTTAGTTTTTTGAGACAGGGTCTCACTTTGTAGTTCAGGCTGGACCTAAATTCACTATATATCCCAGGCCAAGCTCAGACTTTCAGCAATCTTCCTGCCTCTGCCTCCCCAGGGCTGAGATTATAGGCATGAGCCACCACGCCTGACATTGTGATATGTGGAATGGGGGATCGAACTTGGGACCTTACATTTGCCAGGAAGATACAAGAACCACTGAGCTAAATCCCCAGCCTTAGATTTTGATCTCTTGACCTGGACATTCTAACAGGCTTTTCAAAATGTATGATCACTTGCTGCAGTTTGGATCTTAAGTGTCTTCCATGTGTTAAAGGTTCAGCCCTCATGGTGGTGCTGCAGGAAGTGTGGGATCTTTAAGAACTGGACTCGTGGGAAATCTTCAGAACCCTGGAGGATGCCCTCTGTGGGACAGGAGGAGCTCTCTCCTTCTGGCTTTCCTCTTCTCATTTTCTACCCTCCAGGTGAGCAGTTTGTGCTCCCACAATGATGTCCCTTCGCAGGCCCCCAGATAGGCCCACAATCATCCATTGAAACTTCCAAAGCTGTGAGCCCATATAACCCTTCTTTCCTCAAAGTTGATTATTATTATTTGTAATAATAACAGGAAATTGATGTGTCTCCCTGTTTTTGTCAGTTTCCAACTGATAAGAGTGGTAAAACCTTTGACTGAACACGAGGTTAGTCTAGCAGAGCTTGTGTTTCCAATTTGCTGATCTTTACTTGAATAAAACTCTTTCATTTTATTTTAACCCTACTCTTGCCTGTGGTTTCCTGGTTTACGCTTCCTCCTTCTGCTCTTTTCTTCAAATTCCAAGGTGTCCCATTTGGGCAGAAAGTGTCCTAAGCCTCGTGAAAGGCATTGAATGTGTTCCTCAGAAAGGAAATAAACCAAAAGACACTGGGGCTTCAGATTTCTACACTCCATTTTATTGTTTTTTATTAAGCCCTTAGTTTGAAGAGTGTAGCCCTAGAAATCAAGCATACTGTAACATGACCAAAATGATAATTTACCAAAGTATTTCCTAGCACTGTAGTTAAAAAGACAGGACTTGCCATGTACAGTTCATCTTTCTTCGTTTCCGGCATCCTGGATGGATGTGTTAGATTTGTCAAGAACTTCTAAAATCCTGGATGTATTTCTTCCATGATAAAAACTGTTTGGTTTATTTTGGTGTGGGTACGTCATCTAGTGGCTACACATGAGAAATGCAAGTTATTTAGAAAAACATTAGGTTTTTTTTTTTAGTTATCGTTGTTGGTACATTATGAATACACATGATAATCTCATTCAACATTAAGAGTTTGTACCAGAATATGACATGACTTGATTCTCATTTTTCCCTTTCCCCTTGCCCTGGATCCCTCTGTCCCCTATATACACAATCTTTGTTTTCTTTTTTCTTTATTATTACCACATTCATTTTCCCCTCATTACTTACACTTACACTCTTTCCTTTTAAATATTTTCTACTTCACAATATCAACCATACATACTACAACTCATTTACAACTTCATATTCTCATATCAGAGAAACGATAAGATATTTACACATCTGTGATCTGTTTATTTCACTTACGAGGGCATCCTCAAGGTACATCCATTTGAGTATGAATGACTCAATCTTATCATTTTTAGTGGCAGAGAAAAACTTCATTCTATAAAACAACCACATCTTCTTTATCCAGTATCTAGTTGATGGACATTTTGGTTGTTTCCAAGACTTAGCAATCACAAACTGAGCTGCTATAAACATGGGTGCACATATGTCACTGTGAAAGGACTCTTTTAATTCCTTTGTGTATATGCCTAGCAGAGCGATGGCCAGGTCAAATGGGACCGCCAATCCTAATTTTTTGAGGAATCTCCACACTGATCTCCACAGAGGTTGTATGAGCCTACATTTCCACCAGCAGTGGAGAAGGGTTCCCTTTTCTCTGCAGCCCCCCCAACATTTGTTGCTGGCTAATTCTGACATGGCAGCCATTCTTTGTGGAGTGAGATGGAATCTCAGTGTTGTTTTTATCTACATCTCTCGAATGACTAATGATATTGAGCATTTCTTCATATACTTAGCTGCTCTTAACTTCTTCCTCTGAAAAGTATTCATTTCAGATGCCCATTTTTGAATTGGGTCTTTAAATTTGAGTGGGTTGATTTTTTTTTTTTTTTTGAGCTCTTTATATATTCTAGATAGTAACCCTTTGTCTGAGGAACAGGTGGTAAAGACTTTTTTTCCCCACATTGTTGGTTGCCTTTTTGCTCTGTTGGTGTTTTCCTTTGTTGGGTAGAAGCTTTTTTAAAAGAATGAGGTCCCATTTGTTGATTTCTTCAGCCAATTCTTGTGCTATAGAGGTTTGTTGAAGAAGTCTTTCCTTAAGCCAATGTCTTTGAGAGTTTTACCTAACCTGTTTTGCAGCTGGTTCAGAGTGTCTGTTTTAATATTTAAGTCTCTTATCCATTTTGATTTTAGCTTGGTACATGGTAAAAGAGCTAGGTCTAGTTTTAGTCTTTGGCAAGTTAAAGCCCAGTTTTTCCAGCACCATTTGTTGAAGAGGCTATCTTTCCTCCACTGAGGATTTTTGGCTCCTTTGTCAAAGATGAGGTGACTCAGTGTATCTGGAGTAGTTTCTGGATCTTCTGATCTACTCCACTGATCCTCAGGTCTGTTACTTTGCCAGTACCATGCAGTTTTTGTTACAGGGGCTTTATAGTATAGTTTCAGGTTCGGGGTTGTAATAGCCCCCACCATGTCCCTGTTGTTTAGAATTGCTTTTGCTATTCTAGGTCTTTTGTGGTTCCAGATGAAAGTTTGAATTTTTTTCTCTAGATCTGTGAAATATGCTGTTGGGATTTCAATCAGGATTGCGTTGAATGTGTAGAATAGTTTTGGGAATATAGTCATTTTGACGATATTGGTTCTTCCTACCCAGGAGCAAGGTATGTCTTTCCATTTTTTGCTATCATCTTCTATCTCCTTTTTCAGAGTGCTGTAGTTTTCAGAGTAGAGGTCTTTCACCTCATTTGTTTGTTTGATTCCTAGGTATTTTTTGGGGGGTGCTATTGTGAAAGGGACTGACTTTGCAATTTCTATCTCAGTGGGTCTACTGTTTGTGTATACAAAGGCTATTGATTTTTGAATGTTGGTTCTTTGAAAGGATAAACAAAATTGATAGAACCTTAGCCAACCTTATTAAACAAAGGAAGGAAAAGGCTCATATCTATGCTATTTGAAATGAGAATGGAGAAATTACTACCGACCTAGAGGAAGTCCAAGGATAATAAACACCTACTTTGAAAATTTATATTTAATAAAATGGAAAATGCAGAAGAAATGAATAGATTTCTAGACACATATGAACTTCCAAAACTGAATAAAGAAGATATAGAAATGTTAAATACCCCAAAATCAGTCTCTGAAATTGAAAATGTAATTAAAGCTTGCCAACAAAGAAAAGCCCTAGACCCGATGGATTTACGGATGAATTCTATAAAACTTTTAAAGAAGAGTTAGTGCCTCTACTTCTTAAACTCTTCAATGAAATTGAAAGGGAAGCAATACTCCCAAACTCATTCCCGGAAGCAACCATTACCTTGATTCCAAAAGCATACAAAGATCCAACCAAAAAAGAGAACTACAGGCCAATATCTCTAATGAACACTGGTGCAAAAATCCTCAATAAGGTACTGGCAAAGAGAATGCAGAGAATTATCAAAAAGGTTATACACCCTTACCAAGTTGGATTCATTCTAGGTATGAAAGGATGGTTCAACATACGTAAATCAATAAATATTATACACTATATTAACAAGCTTAAGGACAAACATCATATGGTCATCTCAATTGATGAAGAAAAAGCATTTGACAAAATACAACACCAATTTATGTTCAAAACCCAACAGAAGATTGGAATAGATGGTCTCTATCCCAAACTAATAAAAACTATCTATGAGTAACCATCAGCCAGCATCATACTAAATGGTAAAAAACTGAAACCTCTCACATTAAGATCAGGAACACGACAAGGATGTTCCCTCTCACCACTTCTGTTCAATATAGTTCTGGAAATATTAGCCACAGCAATTAGTCAAAAGAAAGAAATAAAGGGAATAAAGATAGGAAAGGAAGAAGTTAAGTTGTCATTGTTTGCTGACAACATGATACTCTATCTAGAGGATACTAAAAACTCAGTTGAAAAACTGTTGGGCCTAATTGCCAAATTTAGTTGCAAGGTCAAATTTAGATACAAGGTCAATGTTCAGAAAAACGTTAGTTTAAAAAAACTAAATTGATTTTATTGATGCATTTTATATACATGTTATGATCACAGTTGACATTGAGAATTTGTACCAGTACATGGCATGACTTAATTCTATTTTTTTCCTTCCCCTGCCCCCATAGCGTGCCCCTATATACTTAATCTTTGTTTTCTTTTTTTTAACCATCAGCATTTTTCTTTCCCTTCACTTACTCCTACCTCCCATTTCCCTTTGAATATTTTCTTGCTGTTTTACAATACCTTGTTTCCATTTGGTTCTTAGAGAATATCAGACAGACAATTCAACAATACTAATCAAAATACTTTGATTAGTGACATAAGATAATTCAAATATTTTTTCAAAAGCACATCTAATCTTAAAAAATAGGTTATCTGGGTGTGATGGTCCACACTTCTTATAGATGTTCTGGGAGGATAATGCAAGAGTTGTGTGAGTTTAAAGCAAGCTTGTCTATTCACACAAGGAAAACTTTGTCTTTAAAAATAGCAAAAACAGCTGGGCCTGGTGGTTCAAACCTGTAACCTCAGCACTTGTGAGGCAGAGACAGGAGGATTGCTGTGAGTTCAAGGCTGAGCTCAGGGCCAACCTGAAGTATGCAGTGAAACCCTGTCTCAAAAAACTAACAAACAAAAAATAGCAAAAACAATGATATCAGTGATATCTAAAATAGGTAAAATCAAGACATTAATTTTAAGTCAGACAAGAGGAGAATGGAGGTATTGACATTTTGCATTATATATACATTTAAGAATGTGAGGGGTGCTTGTTTTAAAACATATAATTCTGTTGAGAAAGTTCTGTAGTTTTCTTACATATGAGAGACTACACTGTTTCTCTTGCTTTCTGAGCATTATATAAGATGGACATATTTACTGTACTTGTAGAGATGAAGAAACTGAGCCACATCAACTTGGCCCAGATCTTATAGCTACAGAACATCACAAAACTACAGTTAACTCAAATAACTTACTATTGCTCCCTGGGCTGTTGTTCATAAAATAATTGTTTGAATACACCATATGGGATGGGGTGGGATCATTAAATTTGAATGCATTCATTAATTTTTTGAGATTATATTTTAATATTAATATTTAATATTAATATTTTAATTCAATTTATTGGTATATTTTCAGTATAACTTATGACCACATTCATTATTAAAAATTTGTACCTGTACATGATGTATCTTGATTCTTTTTTTCCCCTTCCCCTGCCCTCCCTTCAACCACTAGACTCACGTACATTAGCTTTGTTTCTGCTTTTTCCTTATTACATTTAATTAGTTGTATTCATTAATTTTTTAAAAAACAAGGTGTATGAATGAAGTATTTTGGAATTTAGTATTTGTATTTACAGATCTTTGGGTTAAAGTCAATGGGAGAAGGTGGTGGATATAATGATTCCCATTGACTTTTAACCCAAAGATCTCTAAATCTTTCTTTATCTGTTTAAGAGTTACTTCCTTTTCAGGCTGACAAAAATTACATATTTTGATACCAGGATAAAATAACTCTATTTCCTTATGTCCTTCCCAAAACATAGTGTATGTGCTCCACCAAGTTGGTATTCCAACTAAAATATCTTTCATCTCTTAAGGTGGAATGCATTTTATGAACTACTTTTCTTGTTTAAGTGAGTATTTGAGTTCTTTACAGAAATTTGGAAGGCCATTCAAAATTCGCATGGAATTTTAGACTGTGAACAGTGAAAACAATCTTGAAAAAGGATCAAGTTAGAGGGTTCATATTTTTAAATTCCAAATTTACTACAAAACAATGACCACCAAGACAATGTAGTGCTGGCAAAGGGATAGATGTGTAGATCATTGGAATAGAAGTGAGGTTGAGAAGCAAACTTGTTCATCTATGGTCAACTGATTTTGGGGCAAGATGACAAGACTATAAAATGGCAACAGGGATGGGGGGATCTTTCCAGCAACAAGTTCTGGGACAACTGGTGAGCTATGTTCAAAATAGCAAAGTTGAACTCATCCCACACTAACTACAGATGTTAACTCACAACAATCAATTTCTCAGCACTACTGTGAAAATTAGGCAACTTTTAGAAGAACAGTGTTAAACTGTTGCAACCTTGAATTTGGCAAACAGTTCTTAAACAGGACACCAAAAACCACGACAAATCAAAGGATAAATAAGACGTTAGCAAAATAAAAATGTTTCATTCTTGAAAGGACAAGATCAAGAAAATAAAACCCACAGAATGAGAATACTTGTATGTCATATATCTGATACAGGTCTAGTAATCAAAATATAATTATGTGAGAACTCTTAAAATTCAATGATAAAAAACCGAGTAATCCAATTTAAAATTGGACAAAAGGTCTGAATAAACATGTATTCAAAGAAAATATATTAATAGTCAATAAGCACATAGGAAGATTCTTGTTATCATTATTTAATATGTAGTAGAAATAAAAACCACAGTGTAATAATATGCCACTCAACTAGAGTGATTGGTATAAAACGTCAGATAATAATTATGGTTCATGAGGATGTGGAGATATCAGAATTCTCACATTGCTCAGGGAATGTGGAGTCACTTTGAATAGTAGTCTGGCAGTTCCTCAAATAAATAAGTACAGAGTTACTATATGACATAAAAATTTCATCCCTGCTTATGTGCCTAATAAAAATGAAAACCTGTCCAGAGAAACACTTGTGTTTAAATTTTTATTGAAGAGTTCCTCCTCCTCCCCTACCTCCTCCTCCTCTTCTCCCTCTTCATCCTTCTTTTCATCCTTCTCCTCCTCCTCCTTCTGTGCTTAGCATTGTACCTGGGACCTTGTGCATGCTAAGCCCATGTTCTACTGAAATCCAGCTCCAACTATAGCACATCTTTTTTCTTTTTCAGTCTGCAGCATCTGATATTTCCTACAGCATTATTTCTAACAGCTTCTCTTGTCCATATGTTTGTGTCCTCGAATTTGCATATTGAAATCCTAACCTACAGGGCATTTATTAAGTCACAAGGAGAGACTTCCATGAGTGAAATTAGGATAGAAATTCAAGAGAATGTATCCATTCTTTTTATGATGTGGAAACACCTTGAGATTAATTAATATATTAAGGAAAGTCAATGGGGTCACAGGATTGATAGATATATCAATATTATTTGCACTGTATATTAAGATAGGGTAATGAGGCAAAATATATTCTCAACAACTGTTGTTGTGGTTATACACTTGTAAGCTTTTGCTATTGTTTTAAATGCTTAATGTATTCATAGAAAAGAAATTTCCATCTATTAACTAGGATAAGCACCTTCATTTAACAGTGAATCTACTAACACCTTGTTCTTGGTCTTGCCAGATTTCAGACTTTAAAAGTGTTTGTTATTTGTCAGCTATCCAGATCATGGTGTTTCATTAAGCATCAGGAAGGAACTAAAAGCAGCCAGAAGTTCAGAAGAGCTCATCTGTTCATCACCTGATAGATAAAGGAAATGTGCTATGTGCATACAATGAAGTAGTATCAAACTATAAAAAGAACACAATGCTGATGCGTGATATACGATAGGTGAACTTTGAAAGTGTGATGCTAAGGTGAAAAGGACCACATTGTATGACTCCATTCATGTGCGATACATAGACTAGGGTGATCTATTGAGACTCAAAGTCAGTTAACATTTCCTGTAACTAGGTATTAGCTAGGCATGTAGAATGTGCTAGCTGAAGGGTATGGGGTTTCTCTCAGAGGTGATGAAAATGTTCCAAATTTCACCATGGTGATTGTCATTTATGTCATATGTCTCTAAATGCATCGAAAACCATTCAGTTTTATATTTTGAATGGGTAAGTTGCCTATCTGTGCTCCCCAAGTGCAGCCCTTCTGACCTTGGACTTACAGGATAGGCCTGTAACTTTCAACAGATCTGTAACCCAGCTCCTTCCTTTTGCTGCTTCAGTCTGGGAGGAGGCTTGCCTGCTCAAGGATCTTCCACAAGGCATGCCTACTCATTCTTGTGGAGCTAGGCCTGCTGACCTTAGTCTGACTGTGATTCTTGCCTTTCACCATTACCTGACTCTAGCTCCTTTCAACTGTGGCACGAGAGAAATCTTTCCCTCTCAGAGACCCAGAGGCAGACATGCCCTTCTCTGCTTCTTGAGACAGTCTGCAACACTGAAATAACCTTGTGATTCATTCCAGCACCATGCACCCACAGGCTGGATCAAGTGCTGAGCAGTCAGGCCCATCCAATGAGCTGGCAAGACTGATCTTAGGGATCCACTCAAGTCTGTCAGCACACCTGGTTTACCTGAGATTTTCTAAGACCAATTTTAACGATTTAAGTTGTAGAAGCTTTCTCATCTTCCTAGGGACCAGAAAAGAGTTCTACCTTTCCCCAAACATGGTAATAGGCCACATCCAAAACTTGTCAAATGCCATGTGACTTGATTCAAACCCCACTCAGTGTGACATAGCAGGCAATCTTCCCAGTCCAAAAGAATATATTAACCCAACTGAAACCACTAAGTCAAAGCTAGAAGAGTTTGCTTTTTCAAATGTATAAGTACTAAAGCAATTTTCCCTGGATCATGAAAAATTAAGCAAATATATTACCACAAAATGAAACCAACAAAATTTGAGTTAACAAAATTCTCCAAAGAAACAAAGATCTCCATATTGCTTGACAATAGATTTGAGAATTTGGAGGGAAAGGCAGGGCTGGGCTGCTGTGGATGGAACATTTAGGGACATTTGGATGAGAGCTCAGAAATAGAACTCTAGTAAAGGTATGCAATTTCTTAGAGATAATTTATCTTGTCTTAATCAGAATATTGGTAGAAATATGACAGTAACTGCCATTCTGAAGAGTTCTTAGATGGAAATGAAGAATATCCTATTGGAAACAGAAATTAAGGCCATCTTTGTTATAAAGTAGCAAAGAATTTGATTTGAATTCTGACCATGCTGTAAGACTTCATGAAAAGCAGAATTTAAGAACAATTTATTTAGGCTGTCTGGAAGAAGAAATTTTTAAGTAAAATATTAAAGGAGCTGCATGGCTTTTTAAAAACTGTAGTATGACAGAGAAATGATTTAAAGTGAGAATTTATAATTAAAATTGAGCAGAAAGTTAAAAGAAATTGAAGTATCTCCAGCCTGGCTATGGAAAGAATAAAAAACAGGTCAGGAAAGAATACCAAAGGTGTGGCTGGTTGACACTTTGAAAGACCAGTATTGATAGATTGAAGCCAGGCACTTTTCTTCAAGTCAGTGGGATAATAACCTTGAATAATTTCTGAGACTGTATCTCCCATCACAAGCTCATGACACGAGGGTCTTGAAGGCAGAAAGTGCTCGTTGCTCAGTACTACCTGAGTCTCTGCTCTGGATTCTGGTAGAGCACCCATTGGCTGCCTCAGGTGTAGTGCCAGCAGGCCATGTGCAGCTCTTGCTGGTCCTCAGGAGGGCACAGTGCTGAGCCTGGGTGGTGTCCACATTCTATTGCCACAGAAAATATGCAGAGTGCATGAGCTGTGAGGCCATGAGTGGCCCAGAAAGCCTAGGATCCAGGCTGAGAATCACTGTGTGGTTGACACCACCACAGATTTCCCACAAGGGCAAGAAGAATGAGGTATTGTGGTTTGGGTTTAGATGCTCCCACTGTGGGGACTCTATGGCTGACTTCCTTTAGGGAGATGGGGCCAGGTTGGGGGAGGTGGATTACTAGGATTAGGAACTGGAGAGTTATGTCTCTTTCCCATTCCCACTTGCTCTCTTCCTCCTTCAAGCCATGTACGAATAGCTTTCCTCAGCCCAGAGCCTTCCACCATGCCACTTGCTGTCTCAGCTTGCTAAACATATACTGAGATTTCCAAACTCTGAACTGAGATACACTTCTTTAATGCGTGACTGTCAGTATTTTTGTCCCAGCTACTAGAGACAGATTAGACGGACATAAACAAAAACACTGAACAAAACACAGATGAATAACATTGTAAATTCATCAAGTGCTTATCTATGGTTGACCACTGTATGATTATCACATACTTATTATACACAATGTGCTTTTAAAAAGGAGTCCTACTGTATCTCTCCTGAAGAAGTCATCCACATGTATTGCATGCTTAAGAAATCCTCAACTGACCCTGTCCTCTTCCCAGAAACAAGGCTAAGACCCTGACTGACCTGAACTACACCCATCAGTGAACATTATTTTTAGAAAACAGCTAACCCCTGTAAACATGAAGTATACTTCAAACTCACTGAGGTATCCAGAGCCAAATGTTCCCTTCCTTACAGCTCACGCTGCTGCTAGGATAGCTCTTCTGGTTTCTCTACATTGTCCTTACTATAAACTTTTGCTTTGTGCCATATCAGTCCTGATTTCTCTATTTTCTGCTAAGAGCCTCATTTCTCCTTTCCTCCCTAGAGTGAGGGCAAGGTCCTGGGGAGAGGCAGGGGTCACTCAGAGATTCGCTACTTGATATGGTGCCATCAAGAAAGTGAAGACCTTGGGGCCGGGGAGTTAACTCAGTGGTTCAGGCGCCTGTCTTGCAAGCGCAAGGGCCCGGGTTCGATTCCCTGGTAACCACATAACAATACTGGGTGTGGAGACCCACACCCAGCAGCAACCAGTACCACATACCACAGTGCCGGGCGTGGTGGCTCACACCTGTAATCCCAGCACTCGGGAGGCAGAGGCAGGAGGATTGTGATGTGAGTTGGAGGCTGAGCTCAGGGCCAGCCTGAACCACAAAAGCTAGACCCTGTCTCAAAAAACCTAAAAAAAAAAAAAAGACCTTGCTCCTTTCCAAAAGGAAAAAAAACTTGGGGTAAATAAATAAATGGCAACAAAATATAAACAGATGAACTATATGTGAACCATATGTCAAAGCTGCTAAAAGTTACATCGGTATTAGTAATTTCAATAATTTAATTTGACTGTCCTCACTCTCACCAAATGTAGAGATAGATATGCATGTTTCATAATATTTGATGTTATTAAGAGAACAGTATTTGACAAATAGTATTGGTAGATTTAGTTATAATTAATATTTACAAATAGATAACTTTAACAAACAACTCTAGAATGGGAAGTGGATTGTGTTATTTTCCACACCGCTTTTTCATAATGGTAAGTGAAATACTTCTCAGATCTCCTTGGGGAGTCTTCCTGGTGGCCCTCCATACCTCACACCTGGAGAGCTATAGTGATCATCAAGCTTCTACTTTGCACATCCCCGAATCTCTGTAAGGGATTGCTTCCTTTCTCTGACCATGGCAGTGTGATTTTTTCTCTAGAGTCTCACATAGAGCCCAGCTACCATCTCCAGAAGCCCTGGAAATTAAGGACAAGGTGTAGCATTTGCCTTACCTCTTATCTCAGGTAATTAAGAATAGAAGCATTATTCACTTATTAAAGATACAAGTTACATCTGTGTTGACATGAAAAATCTCTATTTTTAGAATTTTCATTTGCAAAAGTCTAAATTAATACAGCAAAAATGTAGATTCCTCCTTTCATGGGATCTATGCCCTAATTGTGCCTTAATCAAAAAATTACTTTGATTTTTACATCATCTACCTTTGATTAGTGAAGCCAGTGTTTCTCGTGTCCTCACTGTTAACTGAATGAAGTTAGCAATTCCTTCCAAATTCTTCTCTTCTACCACCCTCCTCCTCGGTTGCTCATTTCTGATAACGCACTTGGTGTCCCCTAGAAACTTGTGCCTGACTCTCCTACGAAAGGGTTGATGTTTCTTTTGTCTGCAGCTGTCCTCTGCAGCCCAGCCAAATCACAGCTCCATTAATAACATTTCTTTTTTAAACACCACTTTGCCTGTGCCAGAACCAATATGCATTCATTTTTATTCACAAATAACTGAAAATTTGGAAAAAGTCAGTAGTTTTTCTCTCACACCGTTCAGTCTTCATGGACTCATTCATTTTAGAGACCTATGACCTGAAGGATATAAACACTGGAAACATGGCTTGGCAAAATCCAATAAAGTATTGAAAAAATATTTTATAACAACTCTCCCTAGAGGACACATATCTTGATAGAGTGATATTTTTACATTGATAGTACTTGGCAGAGGTTTCTGTAGGGAATACTGATGAGTCATGTAGAGTGAATAAGTTTTTCATTGCAATCTGTATCTAACTTATCTGATGTATCTATTTGCTCACACTTCAGCAAATGAAGATGAAAAATGTTGACGTATGATGAAAGAATATTTTTAATCAAGTGCTTTACTATAAACACATTACTGCTTTTTATAAAAGCAAGCCAATTATTCTACATTCACAGACAGATTATTCAAATCATAAATCATACCTCCAAAAAGCATTTAAAAAATAAAAATGATTGATGTGTGGGACTCTGATTACCTTTTGTTTCAAGTTCTAGTTCAAGGACTTTCTGACTTTATAGAAAGGCCATTTTCTTTGTGGTTATTTCTTCCAGTAGACATGAGAAGTTTCTATTGAGGAAAAATAATTACTCACATTTATAAAATTTGATATGATATTCCTGTTGTGTTAGCTTTTTGTCACTGTAATAAGTATCTGAGATAAATAACTTAAAAAGAGAAAAGGTTAGTTTTTAATTCATGGTTGGTTGGCTTACTGTTTTGGAACCCGTGACAAAGCAGCATATTATAGTTATAGCTCATGGCAGAGGAAGCTATTCATCTCACTGTAGCCAGGAAACTAAAGAGAGGAAGAGGATGAGATCTTAATATTCCCTTTGAAGGTGTCTGCCTCGTGAGCTAACTTCCTGCCCCTTGCTGTTGTATTGACATAAATATTAGCTATATCCTTTGCATGATTTAAGTGAAAAACTTGAGGAAGCCTGAATTCTATATCAGAAGAGAAGAGGCTCTAAGTCCATCCCTAATGGTCTTACTCTACAGGTTGTTGCTGTCTACGCTCCCCACCCAGAAGGGTTCTATGGGACCATATGAGCCAAGAGCAGATAGGATCAGTGAATAAACTTGCTCTTGCTAAAAGTATTAGTTGAGGGAAGATGTATCAGTGTCTTATTAGTCAGTGTTGCTGGTTTGCTATGATTAATATTAATATATATTAATATTATTAATATTGTAGGATTATGGTGTGGCATAATCAAACTGCATAGTGTGATCCATGATGAAGCATTATGGAACAAGAGAAAAGATAGAGACAAGATAAAGAGAATATGGATTGAGGGCAGGGTAGCTGGGTCCTGTGTGGCATTGTTAAAAACTCTTTCTTTCCCTTTGAGAGAAATGTGCCGTCACAGTACATTTTATAGCAGGAGAGGGGTGACACAAACTAATTTATATTAGGACTTAAATGATAGGATTGCAAATAATAATGGAACAGTGATTAGAGGGAAGTTGACTAGTCAGAGAGCTTTTGTGAGAACCCTAGAGACAACAGCTACAGCTGCTCAGGTCAACAGATCAGTGGGAAGTTAAGGGGCAGTTGAATTTATTTCTGTTTTACAATTAAGGTTTCTTGATGTGATGATGATTTAGAAAAGAAGCATAGGTGTGTGTGTGTGTGTGTGTGTATGTGTGTGTGTGTGTGTGTGTGTGTGTGAAAGAAAGAGAGAGAGAAAGACAGAGAGAGAGAGAGAGAGAGAGAGAGAGAGATAGTAGTCAGTAATGACCCCAAGGCTTAAGGATTTGGAAAATAAAACTGCATCAGCTGAGAAATGGAGGACTGTGTCTGGAGCTGAGGGAAATAAATAAATGTAGTAATGTTTTATAACTTACAAACCATCATAAAATCTCAGCCTTTACAGTTTGGCATGCTTATTAAGTCTGTATAATTTAATATCTATTTTGTAGGTTGCCTCTTTTTTTGCTCAACTTACTGTTACATTATTTCCTGGTTTCCATTTGTTGCACCCACCACATCACAAACGGAATCCTTTTTCAGTTATAGTTTGAATGTTACCTGTTTCACTGTAGTGCTGAGAAAGCCCAGATTGTTGAAGAGATGAGGACCGCCCAACTTTCACTTGTTGACTCATTTGTTCTTCCTAGCACATGAAATCACTTTAAAAGTTTTAAAGTTTCTGCCACCTGTCTGCACTGTGCAATAGTCAATAGCACGAGACAGGGTTCCTTTATTTTGATCTGTCAGGCTCCGTTTTAATTTTTAGAGTTCTATTTTTGGGGGGAGACTCTATAGTAAAACTTAACAATAATAAAATGACTCATGAAATATAAGGCATTATATAAAGTAAGGACATGTTTTGTGCTCTCCACATATTTTTAAAAATTTTATTTGTTTATTTTTTTAGGTTTTTTGAGACAGGGTCTCGCTTTGTGGTTCAGGCTGGCCCTGAGCTCAGCCTCAAACTCACATCACAGCAATCTTCCTGCCTCTGCCTCCCGAGTGCTGGGATTACAGGCATGAGCCACCATGACCGGCACTGTGGTATGTGGTGCTGGTTGCTGCTGGGGTGAGTCTCCACACCCAGTATGGTATGTGGTTATGGGGATCGAACCCGGGCCCTTGCACTTGCAAGACAGATACCGGAACCACTGAGCTAAATCCCCTTCCCTGTGCTCTCCACATATTAACAAGGAGAAAAATCACTCCTCTAAGCATCAGTTTTTGTTTACTTAAATAGTATTCCTTCTTTCCAGCCATCATAATGTCACAGAGACATGACTTATTTATTACCCTCTTTCCCAAAAGAAAATAGAAGGAAAGAAAGAGTAGCCAGAAAAATGTATGCAACCAAGGTTTTGGGCTTTAGATAAGAGGCAGGAGAGGACTATTATTCTGAAAAAAAATAGCAGTCAGTAAAATGAGCCCTTTAATGAGCCCTTTAATTGATCCATTTTATTGCCTAAAAGTTACTTCCAGGCTCCACTGTAAGAGGGGAATCCAAATAGCTTAGAAGTCTTATCTGGGTTGAAAGGACAGAAACTGGAAATTTGGAAGAATAGGTGCCTAGCATTGTGAGAAGAACAGCACAGAGGGAGTTATGCAGAGGCTTCCAGAGATACAGGTGGGCATGTGAGTCCTTTCTAGACTTTGGCTCAAGACTGATCTGTGCTTGTGTGAGAAGAAGCTACTGGAGTCCAAGGTAAAACCTTCAAAGAACTCTGGGTCAAACAATCCCAGAGTTCACTCTGAGCTGTCTCATCAGAGAGAGAGAGAGAGAGAAGGAAAATGATAAGATCTGGGCATTGAGTCAAATTCAGACAAGAGGACTATCAGTAGTGGACTAAATTAGCTTTAGATTAATGTAGTGAGAGCCTGGTACAGGGACAAAGAATGAAGTTGGACCTTAATCTGTTACTCATTAAGAGCATGACTTGTGTTTCCTTCTGAGGCAGTAAGGGATTTTAAAGCAGTTTTTGCTGAAACCCATGACCTTTTGCTTGAGCCTACAGAGCCCAAGAGGTAACTAAAACTAGAACAAAGATTGCCTGCATTTTTGTGTTCTTTATAACCTTAAAACTTGTTACTAATTCAAGTAAAGTTAGTAGAACACAGTTTATAAGCCTTAAACTTCCCTCCCATAACTCAGACACTGTAACAGCTGGTAATTGACTGTCCCTCTAAATCTTAAAGAGTTAAAGTAATTTTCAAGATTTAGAGGGACAGTCAATTACCAGCTGTTACAGCGTCCAGTTTCAGACCTTTCCCCCTGGAACAACACCTACAAATCTCAAAAACCAAACCAAACAAATAAACAACAAACAAAAATAAACAAAAAACAGTGAAACTACTTCAAACTGAGGTAGTCTTTTCATGAAGTGGAACCACCTCTCAAGCTACAAGGATTCCTCGAACTATGAAAAAAAGACTGAGACAGCAACTGACTGGACCCCAGCACTACAGTACCCACAAACTGGCCTCCATTCTTTGTGGGTGGGCCAGCATGGTCTTCATCAGACAACACCCCTAGCTTCTCCAGATGGAGTCCTTTCCTTCCTTCTGTACTCATTGTGCAGGGAAAGTGCTTTCCCTGAACATTTGTGCTTTAGTTTGAATTTCCCTTACTGCTAGAGGGCCTACGCTAGCTAGAAACAGTTTCTCCGAACTCATCCTATGAGATTGAAGAGCAAGTTTCAATAGGATCAAACTATTTCTAAGTAACTACATGCTGACTAGAACACAGTCTGATACTTCTTAGAGGACTATAACACAATCTAGCACAAGCCAGAAAGCTGAACATCCAACCCAAATTCAAGGTCTCAGGGACCTCCTGGGGCTGTTGTAATGAAGTGTTACAAGCTGGGAAGCTTAAAATAGTAGAATTTATTTTCCCACAGGTTTAGGGTTTAGAAGAATGAGATCAAGTTGGCAGCAAAGCTGTTCTCCCTTTGAGACCTGAGGCAGGATATGTCTTTGCCACTTCCTAGCTTCTGATGGTGGCTACCAGTCCTTGGAGTTCTTTAGCTCATGTTGCTGGACTCGGTCAGTAGAGACAAGCTCATAGTTCAGTTCTCTCATCTCTGTTGCTGCCATCATGTGGTGTAGTCCTTACTTCTCTGACTTCTTCGTATAAAGATAGCAGTCAGATTATGTTACAGGCCCAGCCTACTCCAGTACAGCCTTATCTTAACAAATTATGTCTGAAACAAACTTATTTAAAAATAAACTCATTCTGAAGTATCAGGAGTTAGGATTTCCACAAATTTTGGGGGTAGACAAAATTCAACCCATAATACTAGGTAGGCAAAGAAGTAGGAAATTAAAAAACTAATGAAGAGAAACATAATCCATTAAGGTGAAGAAAGCATGGAGATGGTTGAATTGGTAGACACAGATACTGCAATAGCTACATTAATATTTCCTGTGTGCCATTTTAAACACTTTTTATTTGCTGTGTGTTATGTTGGACTATTTTAAGTATACTGTAGTTTCATTTGATCTCTGTGGCAGCACAGAACATAGAGATAATGATTACAAATCAGAATAACCCACAAATCCTTTGTGCATTTGAGTTAGTCACGGTAAGGGTCAAAACTGCGATTTCATCTCAAAATGAGGAAAAGGATACTTAACCTCATGGATAAGTTGTGATGATTAAATGAGATTCTTGAACTTATTTAGTACATACGCAACACAATAAATAGCAATTTTTAATGTTAATCAAACTTGTAGTAATGACAATAGCCACTGCAGGTTATATTATTAAGGTCATAATGGATGAAACTGAACAAATTAGTATAATTATAGCAATTTTAATTTATTGCTTTTGACATGACCTTTACTAATTTAGACAAGTTGGGATAAAGAATAAGTAAAATCTGAGTGAACAGTCTTAAGTACTGAGCATTTTTGAAGAAATAATTTTATATTACTTTAATCATATGTGATAATTAGAATCAGGATACACATACCATACATATCCTTGAGAGACTGGCTTTAGTGAATATAGGAAATGATCTTTCATTAGCACAACAAGACTTTCAGTTGTTATACAATTTGTGAATTGTCATAAAAATGTATTGTTGATCTTTATGCTGCTTCTCAACACCCCTCTCCTCGACCCTTGGCTTCTCTGACACATCAGAGCATCTTCCTGTGTGCTAAAAAGATGAGTTACTGCAGGGCTCCTGGCCAGCATCAGGACTGGAGCTGGGTGCCAGAGGGACCAGACAGGACTAGACAGTTGGAGCTTTCAGCCCACCTCCACCGTTGGGGTAGGGAGGAGGCCGAAGGTTGAGTTGTTCACCAATGATGAACAATGAAATCTAATTGGGTTATGAAGCTTCCATAAGACTCTGAAGGATAGGCTTCAGGGAGTTTTTATGTTGCTGACCGCATGGGCGGTGGTGTGCTAGAAGAGGGCACGGACCCTCTACACTTCCTTCCACATAACTTCCCTTCTGCATCTCTTCCATCTGCTTCCTTTCACAAACAAATGTGTAGTAGTAGTAAAGTGCTTTTATTAGACCTCTGAGCCACTCCAGCAAGTGATTATCCTCAAAAATGGATTGTGGGAACTTCTGATTTGCAGTCAAGCTGAACAGAAGTGCTGGGGAACCTACATATATCCTACTTGTGATCTGCACTGGAAGAGGGGCAGTTTATGGGACAGGTCTTAACTGCAGGCCTGAGCCAATTTTGAGGGGTGTCAGAATTGAGTTGAGTTGTACTTGAATATAGTGGGTTGCTGAAGAATTGGGTGGGTTTGAAAAAGTTCACATATTTTAGGGAATAAAAGTGCGATGTGTTGAGAGTACAGAGAAGAAAATAGATTTTGTTTTTCTTTATGCATGCTGCTGAGGTTCATAAAATAATACCCAAAGCATGATACTTTGATATTCTGGACTGGAGAAATAATCTCAGAATTAAGGTTTCTGTGACTTTTCCCCAGCCCTTGACTCACAGTCTTCTTTGATTCTCTTTCTCTGCCAATATTCAGGAAGATTTCTCTGAAGTTTTCTAAAAGACTAGATCTTGCTAAAAACTAGATCCACCAAAGTAGAACACACTTATCTTTAGTCACAAAACCAAAAGGGCACTAACACAGGAGGAATGACAATGAGGACTGAAAATCAGACATCACACTTTGACTTCAGAGGAACTTGGTCCCAGGCTACTGTTTGTTCTTTTGCCTCATGCCAGTTTCCCTAAAAAATAACTCCCTACCCCTCTAAAATTTCCTATAGTCCCCATCTGCCACTTTCCTACAACAGTATTTATACTTCACCCAATTGAACCCTTTTTGAGTTTCATATTTTGTGTACTTCCTGGACCTATCTTTATGTTTTTCTTTCCTATTAATCTTTGTATCTCCAGTTTATTTAAGCAGAGCCAGTCACTTAACTACAAGAGGGAAAGTTGGAACATTCCCACAACTCTATACAATGGTTTCTTTTTATAAGCTGATTTCTCTGGCAGTAATAACTACTGTTGGAATAATTTGACCACCAGCAACCGTGTGGCAATTCCTTCCTAGATCCAGATGTTAACCAGAAGGCACCAGAGAAGGCCAGAGCCACGGCTGCTGCAGAAATGCCTAGTGGGATGCCCTCCTCCGGGCACTTCATCTGTGGTTACGTCACTTTTTTTTTTTGACGAAGGCCAGAGTTTAGTGAATTCATTTCCTTAAACTCCTTTCAAATTCTTATGATCACACCACTTAAAATATTTAGAGCATTTTATCACTACACTAATTAATTTTTTATTTAGCAATATTTATTGACTTTTACACTTATTTATTTCCATTTGTACACAGATTTCCAGTTTATTTAGTTTTTTATTAGTACATGTTTTTTATTAGTACGTAATGTTTGCATTTCTTGTGTGGAGTTGGCATGTGTACACAACACATCTTAATTCTCTTTTCATCTCTTTCCCTTCCATCCCTTGCTTTCCCTTCATCTTTTGATTTCCTTTCCATCTGAGAAAGATCTATATTCTTATTTCCTATTATTTTTTTATTTTGCTCTTTACTTATAATTTGAATTTCTCATATAAAAGAAGCCATTCAGTATTTGAGCATGTGTATCTGATTTATTTCACTAGACATGGTCTCAAGGTATATTCATGTATGAACCCAAGTTTATCCTTTATGGCAGAGTAGTACTCCACTGCGTATAATTATAACATTATTTTTATCCATTCATCTGTTTACAGACATATAAGCCACTTGAAGATTTGGCTGTTTTATGAATTCTGCTGCTATAAATGTGGATATGCATGTATCACTGTAATAAAATTCCTTAGCTCTTTCAGGAAGGCAGCTATAAGAGGAATAACCGGTTCAAATGAAATTTTAATTGTTTTGGAGAATCTCCATACTTATTTCCACAGTGGTCATACTGATTTACATTCCTGCCAACTTTGTAGAAGTAGTCCCTTATTTTAGCCTTGTCAGGACTTGTTGCTTGATTCTTTTTATTACAGTCATTCTTTCTGAGATAAAATGGAATCTCAGTGTTGTTTTAATTTCATTTCTCTAATGACTAATGGTGTCAAATATTCATTTGTGCATTTATTGGCCATTTTTACTTCTGTAAAGTATCTATTCATTTAAATTGCCCATTTTTAGAATGGTTCTTTCATACTATGAAAGCTGCTTCATGGAGTCTGTAATCTCTGTTATTTTGGTGTGATATTTTTCTGTCTCGGTGTTCAAACACAGTGTAACCAAAGTCCTTTAATTAAATACCTTTTATTTTAAGTACTTAGCACAATTGCTCTTCTTTTGATGAGGTCCTAATGGATGCCATATGCCAGAAGAAGCAACTATAACAAACCAGGGAGACTGAAGACAGAAAAAGGAAGTTGGCAACCAAAGGAAAGAGCCAGATGTGAGGCAGTAGTTGGAGGTTGTATTTATAAGAGAAGATAACTAATTTAGCTAATGATTTCTTTTTTTGTGTCAATTGCATTGACATAATGGTATTCCAACTGTTTTCTGTTCATTAGTTGAAACTTGTACAGGTCTCTTATTAGTTAAGTAATAGATTGGCAATTTTAAAAATATAAAGATTAGGCTAGGGATTTAGCTCAGTGGTTCCAGCATCTACCATGCAAGCACCAGGTCCTGAGTTTGAACCCTGGTATTACACACACACACACACACACACACACACACACACACACACACGTAAGCGCATGCCCTCCGCCCAAAGTCTGTTTACCTGGAAATTTTTCTTGAGCTGGTCTCATGGTGTGAATTGTCTCTTAGACAAGAAACAGAAAGGTGGCACATAATCCCATCAGGTTCCCATAAGATGCGTCTTCTAGGGAAAGTAGCACATGTCAGACATAAGACGAGGTGCTACTGCACAAGCACAAAGCAGTGTGTTACATGTTCTTATGGTTGTACTTAAAAGGTAGTTATTCCAGAAGTATGAGACCAAAATAAAGTTATAACCAGAAAGCCAACTAAGCTGGTAGGATGCAATAAAAGTGAATACTGTGCTGGATTCATGGGTATGGCATAGTTAAAATACCATGCATGTATCTCCCTATATGTAAAATAAAATGCTTTTTACGCATAAGTTTCACAGAAAGGAATGAATTCTACTTGTTCACTATTTTTTAGATTTATTTTCTTTTCTTTCTTTTTCTTAAGACAGAGTCTTGCTTTTGTAGTTCAGGCTGGCCCTGAGCTCATCCACAAACTCAGCAATCCTCCTGACTTTGCCTCCCAAATGCTGGGATCACAGGCATGAGCCACCATGCTCAGCACTGTGGTCTATGGTTCTGATTGTTGGTGGGCAGGAGTCACCACACCCAGCATTATTGTGTGTGGTTACTTGGGGGATCCAACCTGGGTCCTTGCACTTGCAAGGCAGGCGCTGGAACCACTGGGCTAAATCCCTGGCCCTTTTTTAAGTTTCTTCTTGAGCTTGTTGTTTTAAGTGGCAGAGAGTTTATTGTGGGTGGATTCACACTGAGCCCACTTTGTGACTGGTAATGCTGATGGGACTGAACTCATGCTGAGTAGTTCTGAACACGTGGTTGCTTAGTACCCAAAGGTTAAACATTCTTTCACTCCTGGACTCCAAGAGTGAAGGCCAAGTTGTTTTATAAATTCTTCACCGCACATGACAGTGCAGAACCTGCTCCAGAAGTTCAGAGCCTGTTTTATCCTCATCATTACCAGTATCTATAATACCATAGGGTCTTCTGGTTAATAAGACCTTGATACCAAGGCTGTTTGTTGCCAGAACCTGGGCCTATTTGTAAAACTCTTTTCTTTCCTGGACTACACCTTTTTGTGTCATCTAGCATATAGGCAAGAGCACTACTTCTGACTGTGAAACATGCTGCCTTAGAGCTTGAATGCTTTACACTATGCTATCATTTGGGATTTAAAATGTCCCACAAAGGTCATGAGTTCAGTGCTATTAGGTGATGAAACCTTTCAGGGGTGGGGCTTACTAAGCATGGAAATCACTAAATATGGGAAGCTCAACTGGAAATGAAGGAGTCAGAAACGTACTCATTGGAATTCAAATGCCCAGTTGATTCCATCCCCCTCCCCCCAGGAGGAACATGAGGAAGACACTTAGGACCTCTGGGCATCAATGTCTACTTCGGTCCCACTGGCCTATTCTGCCCAGCCCAGCGATAGGACACAGCATGAGCAGATTCTACCAGAAAATGCTTCAGACAGAATACAATACATCAAAAATAAATAATCACAGTCAGAGTGTGTAACAGTTATCTGGAGAATGGTGGCTGCAGGAACTTGAAGGAGAATGTTGGAGCTGAAGACAATTATTCTAAAATATATATGAACATAGCCTGTTCCTGGTGCAGATGCCTTAGAGATTCACCTGTAAAAAGAGATCTGCTAATAATCATTAAGAGTACATTGTTGTATTTGTTTTGAAATACATATTCCATTCCCCCAAATGATTCCATACATTTTCATCAAATGAAAGCAAATAATTCATAGGAATTTAATGATTCTGAATTGATAAGCACTGATCCCAGGAGAAACAAAGATAGTAACAAATGACAGAAAGACAATAGCTGTATTTTACTTTTCTCCCTAAGAGCATGTTGCTCTTGACAGTATTAATAAATATCTCAGTGTGTAATTTAGAGATGGTTGTGCCATGTGTTTGGATCTTAGTCAAACTTGAAAGTGTAATCTATATCTATATCTCTCTCTGTATATATCTGCTTTAATTTAAAGAAATTACAACACTGAGAATTTATATCTATATATCTATATCTATATAAATATATATATATACACTAATGCTCAGTGTTCTAATGTCTTTCTTATATATACAGTATATTTAAATATATATACACTAATGTATATATACAGATACAGTTAGTATATATATAAATATATATACATTAATGCTTAGTGTTCTAAGCATTAGAACTTAGAATTAATGCTTAGAATGTTCTAAGCGTTAGTGTTCTAAGCATTTCTTTCCTATGTATACAGTAGTGCTCACTGTTCTGATTGCTTTCAATTAAAGCAGATTGGCAGTATTAAGCATCATGCTGGTTTCTGTTTGATAATTATAAATGCCAATATATTCATTTCTTCAAAATCTCATTCAGCTTTTCTGAAAGGCTAAAATAGATTTCTTCTGGAAACAGCTTCAATAACATTTTTAATAGTAACATTGATAAAATGTTATGAATTCTACCTAGATGTCTCCCAAGACTCATACACTTGGGCCAGGGATTTAGCTCAGTAGTTCCAGCACCTGCCTTGCAAGTGCAAGGACCCTAGTTCAATCCCAGTAACCACATACAACATATGTGTTTGGATCTTAGCCAAACTTGAAAGTGTAATCTATAGTGCCAGGCATGGTGACTCACACCCACCAGCAGTCAGAACCACATACCACAGTGCCGGGCTTGGTGACTCATGCCTGTAATCCCAGCAGTTGGGAAGCAGAGACAGGAGGATTGCTGAGTTTGACGCTAAGTTCAGGACTAGCCTGAACTATAAAATGAGACCCTCTCTAAAACAAACAAACAAAAACCCAAAAAAGCAAACTCATACACTCATGTGAGGTTTTAGGTAGGCAGTTGGATCCTGGGACACGATATCCTTCAGTGGATGAAATTGCCGATGAGTTTGTAACTAAGTTTGATGTTGGATGGTGGAGCCTGGCGCGAGGAGGTGGGTCCCTGGGGCACAGTCTCCAAGGGTGACACCCATCTTCATTCTGTATCCCAAGGCCATTCCATAAGCAGCCTCTGCACAATGCCCTCCGCCATGCTGCCCTACTTTGGAACCAGCTGACTACAGACTGAAAACCATAAATGATGAGCCAAGGTAAACTTCTTCTTTAAGCTGCAGATGTCAAGTGTTGTGTGTCACTGATGAAGAAAGTGACTAAAATACTTTGATTGATGCATGCTACTAATGTTTGCATACATACATACACACGTGTGCATTTTATGATCCATGTGCAGAATAAAAGACCTGCTATAACTGTTTCTGAATGAAGCATTTTCTAAACTCAGCTCTGATTTTCGCTGAGCAGTCTAGTGGCCAGGGAGGAGGTAGTTCTTTTGCCTTTGATCATCTTTTACTGTAATAAGAATCCTCTGAAAGGGACACCTGAGGTCATCAGAAAATTTTGAACCTGAAATAAGGCCTATCAGATTCACCTGGGAGCTTCAATAGACATATAGCTCAGCCCTTATCTTGTTGTAGAAAACTGAAAAATCCAGAAGAGGGCTTGAAAATATTTGCCAGGCAAAATATTTGCTATCGCCTTCACTGGTTCACTGTGTTCAGACTAGGACTCGTAACCTGCTATCTTTCACATCTGGTTCCTGAGCTGTTTTTTATGAGTGTGCCTGCACAGTGTCCTGGCTCATGGTTTTATCTGACAGGACATCGTGTCCTGTTGGTCTCAAAATCCTCTTCTCTCAGCAGTCTTTACTTCATCTGCTCAGAACAAGGGTCAAATGAATTAATAAAATTGGATTTAAGATTTGTTTTTCTTCTCAGACAAAGAGAAAATATAAATGTCATTCAAAAGAGAAGGTCCAGGACTTTCTTTTCCTTCTTGTACCTAAATGGTTTGGGGATCAAGAGATTGAGGGAGGGAAGAGGAAAGGACAGGACAAAGAATGAAGAAAAGGAATGGGGTTGTGTTATGTACATGTACCAAAGCCACACAAGGAATATAAACATTATGTGCTGTACACGGGTACTGATAAACTAAAATAATAATAAAATGATATGAGAACGGAGCCTGTTGTAATTATTTAGGAGTGTAATCTGGGTTTCTCATCCATGTCCATGGACACCAACTGCTGGAATCAGGGCTGCAGTGCATCCAAACAGGCATAATATGCTGAACCTCCTCACCTTTGAACAGTTCTCAAAGCTAAGAATACTGAAACTTGTCTTAGTCTGAGGCTCCAGACACAATGCTAGGCGCCATCAGGACACAGCGCGGCCTGCAGAGTGGGGGGACACAGGAGGGACAGACTCCAGCACGGTCTGGCCCCTGGCCATGATTGTCAGTCTCTGCCTCCCATATTCTGGCCTCCTTTTCTGGATGGAAAATGTGGTCAATGATTTTGACCCACAAACTAGAAGAGTCATCTTTCGCAGAGGTGGGGTGGGAGAGCAGACCTGGGAGGGAAGCAAGCTCAGCAGCCGTGACCGAAGCTGTCAGGGCTCCTGTGGGTGTGGCAATGGGGCTCTGAAGGTGTCTCTGTGCTCAAAGACCAGTATGTGCTTAGAAACCATTGTATGCTTTTACAGTGGTTTTCACATCAAAATTAGAATGTAGAGAGGCTTCTTATATGTGCCATCTGCAAACCTACAGAGCCAGTCTCTCATTACAAAGGTTTCCCATAACAGCATTCCCATGAGAATCTTCATGGAGTTCAGACTCATTAATTTTTTCAACTAACTCCTCAGAGTTTCTTTTGTAGGTAGTCAGCATAAAACTGATTTATTTCCGCATGTTAATTTCTTGCATTTCGTTCCTCAACCCATGAGATTAGTGTGTGCATTACCACTATCATGGCATCAATTTTCGCTTAAGATTTTTGTCTTTAGTCAGGCATGGTAGTGCACATTTGCAATTCAGCCTACGAGGGAGGCTGAATCAGGAGGATCACAAGCTCAAAGCCAGCCTGGATGACTCGGTGAGACTCCAGCTTGTAATAAAAGAAAGGTAGAGCACCCTTGGATTCCATCCCTAGTACTGAAAAAAAGAAGAAGAAATGCCACCAAATTAGATGCAAATATCAGGGAGAGGTAACACCTTAACAATATCACGTATACGGAAGTTTCACAGTTTATAAAATACTTTCACATATACTAATCATTACTTTGCATAATAGCAGTAATTATAGCAACTCCAAAGTGATAGCAGAAATGGGGAAAAACAACTTCAGTGCCTTAAACATTTTGTAAATGCAAGCAATTCACTACTCTGAAAAGCCCAAGCATAGTCACTCATGGAATTCATAAACATATCATGCTGAGGTAGGACAGAAAAAATATATATATTAAAAAAGCACGAAAATAATAATTTCAGAATCATACATTTAAGAAAAATCTGCAGCTGCAGATCCCAAACCTGGTACAACAGTTTAAAGATCCTTAGAGACACAATAACTCAGGCCATTTCCTCCTGCCTATAAATGAACCCGATCTTTCCATTTTACTTGCAAATAAGTCTGGCCATTTCCCTCAGCTCTTAGTGATCCTTTTCTACCTAGGAGTGGTCCACTGCTATTCACTTGTAAAGTGGGACTTTCCCTTATGGAGGGGACACTGCTCTATCATCTGGTGGGTGTTACCTGTGAATGGGCCACCCCCCCAGCTCCCACCCCTGCCCATGAAGGGATTTCAGGTTTCATCTGTAAGTTAAATCTTCTCCTTCCATAGATTCACAGGTCCCACATATTTTCACTCAAAACCCCATAAATATACTTGCCTTGAAGCCACAACACACCTCTCTCTCTTGGAGCCCACATTCTCACCTCTTTCGAGTATATACTTTCAATATTTTTCCTAGTACATCCCTATATGTCTTTTACTAACATGCCCTGAAAATTCTTCTTCAATAAATCCATAACCTGCCCCGAGGGTGAGGTAAGTCCAGTCTCTCTCTCCATGTTGGGGACCTCCTTGACTTGTCTGGTGATGATGTGATCTTCCAACATTTCTGTAAGACAGTAGTAGTTGTGCACTACATGACATTTCAATGATCCCTTAGGATAACAACTACATCACTCATATGCTTGTTGTGATGCTGAGATAAAAAAAAAAAACTATGCACTCCCAGTTATATTAAAATACTTCACAGCACGTCTTAGCAACACCGTATCTCAATAAAAAAGGAGGGAGAGACCGAGATCAGTCAAAGGCCCTGGTACTGTATACTGCAAACATGTATGCAATGCCTAACATTTACTAAGGTTAATAAGCCACTATGTTACTGCTTTGGGTATTTACTATGCTACACTTTTCACTTTTCCCTTGAGTATCCTCTTACTGACAAGAAATCGGCTGTAAAAAATCTGTGTCACACAAGTGCAGCCTTGTACGTCTTATATTTGCTGCCTCTGGTGATTTCATAAAGAGACACATGCAATGATGGCCCTAGTCATCAAAGATGGTATGAGTGTAGTCCACGACATTCACGTGATGCTCCCTTAGGCAGCATATCACTGAGCAATGTAAGGGTGTATCATTACTTCCATTCTGGAAGTCAGGAAAGAGAAAATGAGATTAATGACAGCTAGATAACCATCAGAACTGTTAAGTCCAAGCCCTTCTAGAGGACAGAGTTTGAGAGATTGTTAAGTAAGGGGCCACAGGGCCAAGGAGGAAGGGTGGTCACCAAGGGAACAGATGGTACTTAATGGCTTGGTCTCCAGATCTTTCAATCCTTTTGATTTTCTGTTGTTAGGATGGAAGGGAAGGCTGCCCTCAAAGGGCTATTTGCTTAAATCAAATTCATTCTATCTTTTTTCTAATAGAACAGGAAATTATCAGGGGCATTGAAGAGAAAGTCCATCTTACTTCAAATTAAGAAGGGCATGTCTTTTCTTGCTCAGTCAACACATGAAATATTTTGATGCGAGCCAATTTGACCTGCACTCCTAGCTTTGAATTTGCTGAGGAAACCCAGGAAGCATTGCTCTTTTTTAGCCAAGGAGTATCTAGGATACCTTTCAAGTGGAGCAAGCTCTTGTCTCATGCTCCATACCTTGTTGGAAAGTAAGTCTATATTTCACTTTATCTCAAAGCAAATGATGTCTTCACATAGATGTATGTGAATACATATGCTATAGCCCACCTTTGGGTCTACAGCAGACTACATCTTATAAAAGGGACAATATGGAGATTTCTGAGGCCTGTCTCTATGGAACACAATTTATTTTCTTTCCATCCTCATGACTCTTGCTGTTTCTGTGTGTGTGTGCACGCACACGTGTGCACATGTGTGTATGTGTGATCTTTTCCCAATTCTACCTCACCCTTGACATTTGACTAATACTTAGCTATGATCTCACTTTGGTGGGTGATAAAAATAAAGAGAAGCATGTGGGAAAGGAATAAAGGTAGTTGAGTTGGGCCACTGTTTACTGTCCAGGTCAAGTGCCATCTCCTTCCAAAAGTCATCTCTGAACGATGAAACTACCTCCTCCACATGGGTCTGTGGCTTCCATGTGCATCTGGACACTTTCAGCCTGAGTTTAGAGTTATTAAACACAAACATAAGCTCCTTTTTTAGATTATCAGCTATCCTCAGGAAAATATTGAGTTAAAAAAAAATTAAACTCCTGGGCTGGGGATTTAGCTCAGTGGTTCTGGCACCTGTCTTGCAAGTGCACCTGGGTCCAATCCCCTGGTAACCACATACAATACTGGGTGTGGAAACTCACGCCCAGCAGCAATCAGTACCACATACCACAGTGTCGGGCGTGGTGGCTCATGCCTGTAATCCCAGCACTTGGGAGGCAGAGGCAGGAGGATTGCTGTGATGTGAGTTTGAGGCTGAGCTCAGGGCTAGCTGGAACTACAAAAAGAGACCCTGTCTCAAAACAAAACAAAACCAACCCCACCCCAAACAAAACTCCTACTCTTATCAGATAAAGGACAAAGCACAGTGAATTGTACCAGACAGGATTGTAGTAAATGGTTGTTCACCCAGTGAAGGTAGGAAAGGTAAAGAAGTTTTCAGCCTGAGGTTTTCATTTCCCAAAGAATCCTGCCAAGTTGAAGAAAACAAGGGTTGTGTGGACCTGCTGCTCAAGGCCTTTGTGGGAAGGGGGTTATGCTCTAAATGTGACAATCAAATCTCCACTAAATACAATCAGAACTCAGAAAAGCAATGGCTAATAATTTTAGACAGTGAGGTATGAATTATAAATGAATACATATCATTTGAAATGGTTTGTTGGTTCATAAAACTGAAATTCGCACCAGAAATCTAAACTATGGCATAAGTTCAGCAGAAGAGTAGCATTTAATTAAAACGCCAAGAACCAACTGGCTGCATTACAATTCTGAAAATGACTAACATTTATGCATTTGTTTCTGAATAAATATCAGCACTGAAAGCCATTTGCACAGCTCCACAGCTCCACCTGTGGCTCAGCAGTTACTCCCAGCCCTGCTGCCCAGTCTGCACACTCCACTCAGCTCCACCTGTGGCTCAGCAGTTACTCCCAGCCCTGCTGCCCAGTCTGCACACTCCACTCAGCTCCACCTGTGGCTCAGCAGTTACTCCCAGCCCTGCTGCCCAGTCTGCACACTCCACTCAGCTCCACCTGTGGCTCAGCAGTT